>VDFB02335292.1:0-153908 GCA_007258455.2 Sequoia sempervirens
AGGGAGACAATCTCCAGAATTGAAAAGATGAAGGCCTCCGCCCAAGCTGCTAACGACTGGTTGATGGATGTTCAGACAAATGGGGATAGTGCTATTAAGGAGATCTTGTCTGTGGGCAAGGATGCAGTCCGGGAAAAAGAACTGTTGGAACAGATCTTGTCTTAGGATAGGGGTGACAGATTTCACATTTACTGCGATCGAGTTGACAGGGCATGGAAAGGAGCAGTTAGTTAAGGATGGAATCCTTCCCTCTTCCAGATTGGATGAACCATGGGAGTGGTTCGAGGCATTGCAGATCAGATAGAAGGCATTAAAGAAGATACAAAAATGAAGGAAGTCAATTGATGGTGACCTGACATCAGTTTATGACGGATGCATTGCCTTCTTTGAGGTAATGACAGGGAGGAAGAAGATAGCTCCCAAGTATTTGAGCCATGAGCAATTGAAGGAGTGGTGGCATGAGGTTTATGCCCCGGATTCTGATGGAGCTGTCACCGCCCACTTACTTGATGATGCAGCCACATACTTGGCGGTGATGGATAGATACATGGCCAGCAGGGAAGACTGGAATAAAGTTGTTGAGCGGTCCAAGGAAGAGATAGATTCAATTAAATGTTGGCTCAAGGTCTTTCCATTGCCACCTATTGCTGAGCTGGATAGAATATTCTCGAGTGTCCAAGGGATGTCAGTGCAGAAGAAAGACAAAGGGAGTGGCAGTTAATGCTCTTTAAAATTTGTGCTTCCCTATTATCGCAGGGCATGCATTAGGAACTAAGACTTCCTTGAGGAATTTGTGCCTTGTGACGGATGATGGCATAAATGTGCCTTAGTTTGTTTCCTTGGCTGACCTGTTTTGGTGGGTTTTTATTATTTTGTAAAATGTTGGGCTAGGCCAACATGTTTTGGGGGAAATTTGATATAAATAGGCATTCTCGCCTCATTGTAAGTGTTAGACATTGGTTAGCTAAGCAGTAATAGAGATAAGCAAGAGAAATAGTTAGATTTTCTTAGTCTTTTCTTGAAGCAAATACTATATCAGAACGGTTGAATTGTTGCAACATTTGGTGATTAATACAATTGAAGACATTTTGGTTTTCCTGGTGAAATCCTTTGTGTTATTTCATCTTGCATGGTTCCTTTGTTCTATCTTCTAAATTGCTTGAGGATTTAGGGTTTAGTACTCAGAAGTAAATTAGTTTTGGTTGGATAAATGATGTTTGTGATTTCATATTTGGAATGTTTGTAGCTATCTCTGGTCTATACTCCCAGTAACTATCTGATTGTAGTAGGCTGGTAAAGTCAACCTGGACCGTATATTCAGTGTGCTCAAGTTTGATTGTAGATGCAAGTCTATGATTTGAAAATTTAAATACCTCAGAAGATTGCACCGTTCTTGTAAGATTGCATTGTGGGTCGATCAGGAATTGGTTATTTGAGATAGGTCCATTCCACATATATGTCATTTACATTGCTTGTCCTTGCAGTAGTTTAAATTTTATTACTTCCTTGCATCCCTACCTTTTGCTATTTCTTTAATTGTTCAGTTAGATTTAGGATTCAAGATCACCATATTGTCAGATCTGATAAATTGAAAGGATACAGTTTGCTTGTAGTAAGGTCCGATTGTGATTACCAGCATTTCACATTTTATCTGAGTTGTTTTATGCATTGTTATGACCTAACACCCGAGAAACCTTGGGGTGATTTTCAGTGATTTATTATTAAAGATAACCTTTCAAGAGATGAGATATTATAATACGTCTAAGTTGTTTCTGTGCAGAAACACCATCAACATTCCCCATAAAATTCATTTGAAACATGAAAACAAGAAATAAGTGAAGAACACAAGTAAAAAAGCTATTAAATCCTATTTTAATGTCCAAACTCTCAATCCGATAGGGGAATTGGTTCCATTTTGATGTGGAAAATGGCCCTTTCCCAATTCCTTGCAAGCTTGATGATCAATGGTGAAGATTTGATGCTCCTTGATGAAATTTCTCCATAACCTAGCTATGAATTGATGAAAATGAATGAAATTGATTCAAAACATGAAGATGATAACTTTGCACAAGTTGTGAATGAAAATGCCTAAGATTGTGGATCCAAAATCAATAAGAGAGTCTTCTATTTATAAAAGAGAATGATGAAGGATGGGGAAAAATGGATGAATGTGGGCAATAGCACAATTCCACTTGTCAACATGTGAGTGGACAAAGGTGGACCACATTTTGATGAATGTGCACATTAATGCAATTAGGTGGAAATTCAAAATTGGAGAAGTGACAAGTTGGAGGGAGATGAGAGATGAAATAAATGCCATTTGGATCAAGAAAAGGACATGTAAGAGGCTTTTAATGCCTTGTTGGATGGACAAGTACTTTTGGGGGAAGATTTCAAATTTGAGGAATATTCCATCCTTTGATGCCCTTTTGAATGAAAAAAGAAGATTTATAAATCAATTAAATTGATTTACATGCACAAGTTACAAAATCTAGAGGATTTGATGGATTAGAGTTAGGATTATTCATGATTTGATTAACTTAGATGAAGATTTAGCTAATTCGATATTTTGACTTAGATTTTTGGATTCAAATAAATCAAGATGAGAGGAAAAATGAATTTAGACTTAATTAAATAAAGTTGGATTTATTTAATTAAAAGGGGGTGGTATTAGACTTAAATCAAATAAAGGTTAGTTTAGTTAATTTAAAGGAGATGACCTTAGAACTTAATTAAATAAAATAGATTATTTAATTAAAAGAGGATAATAGGATTAATTAAACAAAATAATTTATTTAATTAATAGGAGATAATGATTTAATCAGATAAAATTGATTTATTTAATTAAAAGATGAAATATGATGAATTTAATCAAATAAGGGTTATTTTATTAAATGGTTAGTAAAGGAGTGATTTAAGATGAACTGGTTTTAGTAATCAGGATCAGGTGTATAGGACCAATCAGTATATTTTACGTGTCTACATTTTGCCCCTCTTTTAAGCAATGTACCTGCTATGTTGGTTCAAAGAATAACCTTTCCGAGATCAAAATTCAAAAAAAATCTATTTTTTTTAAATGCCCCACTGCTACCCCAGAGATAAGAATTATGTTGGTACACTACCTCCTCGAGAGATCGAGTGAAAAGTTTGATTTGAGGGTCGATCTCATGACAAAGAGGTTCAAGATGGATGTATGAATGGTTATGATGATGATGCAAATGAGATGGTTTTAAGATGTTGAGAATAACAAATCTATATTATCCTAAACATCTTAAATGATGATGTAATGCATGTGAGATGGATGATATGAGATGCCATGATATGAGATGTATGTATGCTAATGGTTTGTGGATGCATGATGGACATGATATTATGTTAGCGTGAAAAGAGGATCCAACAAGTTCATGATCTACCGAGACTTTATTAGAGATAATGATGAATGATGATGATGTTTCACTTATCAGTAATTGGGACTTTAAAAAGGGCTACTTACCTTATCTTTGATAACACACATAGGCACGATGCATCAAGGTATAAAGAACAAAGATGGCGCTGCACCAAGTGTGATGGACTTTGACTCGACAATTAGATAGGAGTATTCCTATTCACACCTGGCATACGAAACCCTATTTAGAATGCAATTCAGATATTTCAAACATCTCAGACCAAAACATAGAAAGGAAAGCCTGCCTATGTGGTCAACAAGACACCTAAAATACCCTCCCTACAAACCAAACAAAGCACGCATGACCAAGGTTATATTACAAGAATATCCAACAAGCACAACAGATAAAAGGATAATAATCGTTGCCCCATTCCTTTCTCTCTAAATCCCTTTGTTTGGACATCATTGAGAGGTCATCAAAATGAGGGCAATACGATAAGTCAAAAGACAAAGATCAAGTAAACAAACAAGCTAATGTTATCCAATACTGTTAGCCAAGACTAAACTATGGTGATGCCTAATGTTGATGACCATTGTAGGAAGGATACATCCTAGGACATGGTGTTATCAGATGATTTGGGATTGACTAGATGATAGGCTATTAATACCAAGAGTTGACCAACTTTTTTACCTACTGACCTAGACTTGAGATCCTGACGTTTAAGTTTCCACTTTTAATCTGCTAGACTTGTTTCTAATTGTTTCACCAAAGGTTGAGGGTGATGATGATTTATTATGAGTGGATGTTTATTTCGGGTGAGAATGAGATGGGACAGATAGATTTTTTCAAATATTTGGATGTTTTTGGAATTTTTGAAATGTTTTGAGGCTATTTTTGGTATTTTTGAGATTTTGCAAATGTTTTGATTTTCCAATTTTTTGTGTTTTATGAGATTTTATGAATGTTTTTGGATTTTGTGTTTTTTAAATGTTTTTGTGTTTTTTATGTCTTAGGGGTTGATCAAATATTAGTCTTGCCTATGTTTAAGCTCAGAGACGATGTAGTTCGAATACCATGTTTTTGACATTTTCTATTTTTTTGAATGTTTTTGGATTTTGATATGATTTTGGATGTTTTTGGATTTTCTGGGTTTTTCGAATGTTTTTTGGATTTTTTGGCCCAATTTTGACGTTTTGGATATGGACATGTGTGATGATATCAGTGCTCTATTTAGAATGTTTTTGAAAACCAAGCCAAGGTTGATTGATCAGACTAATGGATTGATGATGATAACATTGTTGAGGATACACAACAATGCAAGGATAGTGTTAAGCAACACAAGGATTAGGATGGATATCCTGAGATAATGATGGATTGATTGGATTTTATGATGATAACATTGTTGAGGATACACAACAATGCAAGGATAGTGTTAAGAAACACAAGGATTGAGAATGATATCCCAAGATGATGATAACATTGTTGAGGATACACAATAATGCAAGGATAGTGTTAAGCAACACAAGGATTGGGAAGGATATCCCAAGATGATGATGGACTGATTGGATTTGATTGATCAAGATTGTGAAGTTCAGTTTGGAAAAAAAAAATTGAATGACTTGATGTGATGTTGAAGTGAAAATTAGATGCAACTGATATTGATTGTTTGGGTTGATGTTCAATGAAAGATAAAGTTTGATAAGGAACATCTTCTCGAGAAAAAAAATCCATGGGCTAGTGATTTGGATTTTGGCTCACAAATGATTTTGACCAATTAGATTTCATGTTTTCCAATGTTTGGATCACCACATAAGTTTGGAGATATATATCAAGATTTATTCCTAAAGCAAGATATAAATATTTTCCCCCAATATCTAGCAATGTATGAAATTCCATGGATGGATTCTTGGATAGGTGTATGGATGGATGGATATGGTAAGCACGCAAAGGATTCCAAGGATTATCTTGCAATAAGATAAGGTGTTTGAATGGAGGAATGCTTCATTTAGATAATGCTTCATGGCTTAGATAATGTTGGGTAGGATAAGACCAATGAAAATGGCTTATGTCAAGATGTTTACCATAAGCATGTGTAAAGTGTGCACCAAAATTTGTCAAGATCAAGATAATGTGGAAGATGGATGTAAATGGATGAAAATGGATTGGATCAATGGTTCATGGATGAATGAATGGAATGTTGGATTTGTTATGGATGGGATGAGATGCTTTCACCTAAACTGGCACACGTAGATGCTCAATTCTACACATGACTCATGTTTGCTAGGTTTTCATCATGGTACCTGCCCAAAGCACAACCGAAGTGGTTTTCACTAGATGACGGTTTTTCTCTTTACTGTTTTTAATTCATTTTCTAATTTTTTTGGATTTTTTATTTTTTTATTTCTTTGGATTTTTGTGAAAAAATTATGCTCATGTTGAACCAACCAGTAGTGCCAATGTAGATGCTTCTGTCATGATATGCCATCAATATCTTGCTTGAAGAAGCTTCTTTTCCAAGATACGTGCACCTAAATGCAACTTTTGAGATTCCTGATCTGCTTTGTTGATACCAAAGTTAACTTTGTCTTTGTACACACATCATGATAGAGTGCCTTCTGAATCCTTATGATGAAGGGTTGTTGCCAACACATGGTCAATGTGAGAATTGGATATCATGCATGGAGGCATGGATGGAGTGTGTTTAGGAATAAAAGATGGATTGGTTGATAGTTTGGAACCTTTGACTCTCCAAACTTGGGAAGATGAGCAATGATGGGTGGATACGGAAGTGTGCATGGAATTAGGACCAATTGCTTGATATACTTTGTACGCCACTTGGGAAGCTTGATTTTGCTTGTGTGGACATCTTTGATGGATACTTTTCCCTTTTTTATTTTTCCCCATAGTTTCTTTGACTAATGGAGTTTGATAGGGATAATCTTTCTTTATATTTTTTGGTATCCATGTGTATTTGATTTGTCTATTATGCTCCTTAGCTTCTTTTTCTTTGATAACGTTCTTTGTGCTTTGATTCATGTCCTTCTTTTGATGTTGGTCCCAATTTATGGATGGAGTGATGGGTGGATGAAGATTCATGACGTGATTGGTTGTAGTATTGGCATTGGTTTCCTCATAAGGACTCTTCATGATTCCTATGTTGATACTTGCACTAGATAAAGTTGTCCCCAGTACTATAGAGGTATCACTGATATTTTTAGATCCCTTGATTGTCGAATAACCAAGACCTTGATGGTTAGGATTTATAATTATCTGCACTGGTTCTAGGATACCCTGTTCATGTAGGCCTAATCCTCTACCCTGATAATTCATCTGTTGAAACATTTTATTTGCAATAGGATATGATTTACCTTGGAAACAAGGTGCTACTCCTTCTCTGTTTTGTTGTGGATCTTCAAAGGTGATAGCTTCTTCATTGATAAGATAGTTTTCCCTAAAAGAGGTAAGTGATCCAAGTTTATAAGTGATAGGATCCTCCATAAGCAGGATAATTTCCTGATTCATATCTTTGGCTTGATCTTGTGAAATATCAGATTTTAATGCTTCTTCAAGAGGTGTTGATGATTCACTATCCATGTAAAAGTCTCCCTCATTGCTCATTTTTGATATGCCTTCATAGGATGTTTCTAATTCACAACTTTTGTAGAAGCCTTCTTCATGACCCATTTTTGATATGTCTCTAGATTTTTCTATATCTTGATCATGTGTACAAATGTTAAGAGTAGGAGACTCTTGTTCCTTGGTAATGACATCAATAATATGAGACTCTTGTTTTGAATGAAGATCATCTACATGTCTATTAGGAGTAAGCATCTCATGGGTAAATGGAGGAATATGTGCTATATGGATATGATCATCATTTGCGACATCTTGTATAGATATGAGAGTTTCCATTAGATCATTGTACTATCTTGAAGATACAAATTCTTGATCTTGATTAATTTTAGAATTTCTTTTGACATGGTTTGGATCAAGTTCTTGACATGGGTCAATTTCAAAGGATGGATTTCTTATAAAGGGTTCTTGGATGTCTTCATTAGGCATGGGAAGTGGCTCAATATCCTCTTGATCTTTGAGTGGACTTGGATCAAATTTTGAGTTGAGGATTTCTTCAATATATGTAACCATGAGGTCGAAGGATGTCAATATGTCTTGGAAAGGACCATTTCTAGACTTTGGTGAAAGATGTTGATCATGCTTTGGAATGAATTCTTGAGATATGTCCTCAAACTCATGTATGAGGTAGAGGTATTTCCAAAATGATCATTGGTGGAAGGATCATTGATTATATGATCAAATAATGTTAACACTCCTTGAAATAGATCATTGTCAAAATTTGTTGAGGAGTTTTTATCATGATAAAAAAGTGACTCTTGATGTATGTTGAGTTGATCTTCGGATGAGGTAGAAAGATCTTCAACTTTCTCATTGATGGATAGATCTTGATCATTGTTTTCAACAATTGTGGTGGAGAGATCGTCAATGATATCGCTAGTGGTTGAATCCTAATCATTGTCCCCAATAGTTATTATTTTTTGATCAATAAGGTCTTGGATGAGATTTTTGAGTTGAATACAATTTGATTTTGTGTGTCCCTTTATTTTATGAAAATCACAAAGGTGCTTCTCATTATACCCTGGTGGTTTAACTCGAGGCTCTTAATAATTTTCATAAACGGGGATTTTGATGAGATTTTCTTGTACCAAATGTTGCATAACCGATTTGATTGGTTCCCCAAGTGGTGTGTATTTTCATTTGTTACCTTGTGTAATTTGTACTTTAAATTGACCTTGTGGTGATTGATTTTGGAGATGCGGTGATTGATCTTTGAGATGTTGTGATTGATCTTCAAGATGTGGAGGTTGGGCTTATTGTTGATGTTGTTGATCTTGATATCCAACCTCTTGACATTGGAGATATTGTTCTTGATATGGTTGTGGACACAACTCAATGCTTTGATGACATGGTTATCCAATGGAAGAGTGTATTTATTTTGGGTTGGAGATGTCTCTTGGTGCAATGAATCAACTATTTTGGCAAGTGAAGCAATTTGATCTCGCAAAATTTGATCATGATTTTGATCTTGACACCCTTGATATAGTTGATTTGGTTTTTGTTCAAGCAGATTTGGAATGTATACTTGTGGTGTTTGTATGGGATCATCGAAAAATTGATTTTGAACAATGTTTTGATTTGGGATGATGCTTGGATTTGGAAGTATAGGTTGAAATTGAACATTGTTGTGGTTGGGAATCACATTGCCTTGATTTAGGTAACTTTGATTTTACATGGTGTTACCTTGACTTGGATCAATACATGGAGTTGTTAACATATTGTTTGGACTTTGAACAACATTTGTGTGATTGCAAACATATCCATCCCAAAGTTCACCAAGTGTGGATTTGAAATGTTCATTTTTGGTAAACTTGTACTTGGTATATTCACATTTGGCATGTATGGATTTAGTGGGATAATGTTGTTTTGTTGAAGACTCATGCATTGATTGTTTGATTGATAGATTTGTAGGTTTATACTTTGATTTAAATCTACCATAGGGAAAGGTGTTTCAAAATTTAGATTGGGCATACTCACATTTGTTGTATCGTTGAGGTTTGTAGGAGATAATGATTCCATGTATGGATTGCGTAAATGTGAGTTTTGATAATTAATTGGCATTGTAAGGCTTTGATAGTTTGGTTGATTTAGACAACTCATGATGTATGAATCAAGTTTATATTCCTTTTTTTTCTTTTGTTTTGACCTTGTTGACCTCTAAGGGATTTAGGACCAATGATGAGATGAAGAATGAAAAGGGTGAATGATATGGGTGTTGAAATTTTAGGAACCTTGGAGGAAATTCTAGACTTTAGGACTTTTGGATTTTTGATTTGGATTGGATTTGATTTGATTTGATTTTGGATTTGATTTGGATTTTATAATGAACTCATAAACTCCAAGAGGTTGGATGTTGTCTTGGAATAAATTTGTCCACAAGGTGATAATTTAACTAAGTGTATGAAGAAGGATTCATCTACAAACACCTAGTCAAACAAGATGATTTTGATTTGATTTAGAGGATTTTTCCAAAAGTCTAGTATGAAGGATTTTTCCAAGATTCTTAGAGTTTTTTGTGAGATGGGATTTGATTGATGTTTGAGATGGATGAAGGTGTTTTTCTTTTGATCCTAAGATACTTAGAGAAACTTTGTTTACTAGACCAAGGTGTTGAAGAACATGCTAATACTTCCTATGTGAGATACTCAAACCTTTGAAAGAGACTTGGATTTTGACAATAGTAAAATGAATAAAAAATTGGATTGTTCCTTGATGCACATTTGTAAAAGTTGAAGGTCAATATTTCTCTAAATTCGTAAAGAATGGACAAACGTTTCTTGTGATATTTTTGACTAAGACCTTTGGACTTTGGTTTTCATATTTTGATCTTTTGGGAAATCATTTGGAATAGCACATGTGTGGGGTCCAATTTTTTCTTATCTTTGCTTAATGAGTCCTTTTTACCACAAACACTTTCTTGATTAAATTTTCAAATTAAATGTCTAATGTCCCAATTTCTTTTCATCCCACAAAGTCCATTATGTGGAAATCAAGGAAATTAAGGAAATAGCCTCGTAATGTTGACTTTAGTGAGAGCAAGTTGTGATGTAAATTCAAATACTTAGAAGCCTCTAAGGATAGAATCCCTAAGGCAAGCAATAACACTTAAATTTTTTCAAAGGTATTTGTTTCCTCTAAAGGGTTTAAAATTTGATGATCATGGTTGAATGTTTGTTTTCCAATGTTTTAGATCCAAGAAAAGTGTTTTGATTCCAAGAAAATGCACAACCCTATGGATATTCAAGAGGCAATATTTTTTGAATCCCCACTTGGATAAATCCAGTTGTGCTTATTCTTGGTGGATGATTAAAAGCTTGAACACATTGGCTCCCCTCCATGAAACTCACTTCTATGGGTCAGCCAAGCTTTAGTACCCATGCAACTCCCATGGCATACTTCTCATCTCTACCAAAAACCACAAAAATGTGGGGCGACTTCAGAACAACTGTTCTTGCACTAACAAATAGATAAGGATTTGGACTTCTAAACAAATTGGTTCTTAGTAAGGTTGATTGGGGACATGGCACCTTGTGAGCATCTAGCAAGCCACTAAAGGATTTAATCAATCCTACTAGGGGATCTTATACTTTTTATGATAGTACCCCATTTTGAAAGATACTGTACGGCTAAGGCCTACATACCATTGGACTTGACGATTTAGTCTTATCCTTTTATATACCGGCCCAAGTGAAAAAATGGTTGGAGTTGCCTTTGAGTTCTCCTTTCGGATGTGCCTCTTAGGCAGGCCCCTCTAAGGGTAAACAAAAGAAAGCAAGCACATTCGTAGTTTGATCAATCTTTGTTTATGTGAACAAAGAGAGAACACACGTGATATACTCCACTCACACTAGCAAGCTTTGTTCAATTTTAAGAATCCAAATTGAAGTGTGAAGGAAATCGCTTATACAACTTAATATCACCAAAAGACTTTTGATTCTCAAGATTGTCGTGAGGCACAAGAGAAGTGCATACACCTTTTAAATGATATTCCTTTGGATAAGAGATTACAAAACATAAAAGGCACATGCTCATTTTAACCTTCAAAGCAAGAATGGATTATTTTTAAGCACCAAAATTGAAGTGTGAGATTTGCTTGTTCAATTTTAAAACCCCAAAAAAAACTTTAGTAAGTTCCTAAGGTTCTTTTTAATCCCTTTGTTTTGTTCTTTTTAAGTCCAAACAAAAATTATTGAATCCTAAAAAGCTTGAAGATGACAAGTCCTTAGAAATGGGATTATAATTGCTCCCCAAAGTGTTCAAAAACACTTGATACAATAGAATGATGATGCCATAAGAAGCCTTGCTTTTGTTTCCTCCTTCCTTCTTGAATCACTCCAACCTATAGTAACTAGTTAAAACTACATAAATAGAATACAAAAACCAATTAGAAGTTAAGGTGATCAAAATGAAAAAAAGTACATGTTGAAAAAAATTGAAAACTGCCTTTTACCCCACTCCAGTGGTGTAGTCTATGATGGCAGTGTAGTTTGAAGGCAGTTAACAGCATTCTGGTGAGACCAACGACGCTCTATGAAGAAACGGTGAGCGCAATTGTGGCACTCTTTCACCCAACGACAGAGTTTGTAGTTTGAGTTGGCCAGGAAGAGTGGAAAATGACTCAAGCGGTGTAGTTTCCAGTTTGATAGCATTGCTAAATAGCATCACTGGACTGATAGCGGTGGAGTTTACCTATCAGTGGTGCAGCTTCCTTTAGACACAAAATTCTAAAAAAATAGTGAAATTTGGTGAAAAAATATGTTAATTTCTTTAAATATGCTCTCCTTCTAGCCCCAAAATCTGAATGGTGATCCTAGACCTACACAAACATGAAGAACAAACACATTATTAGTCCAATATTCAAGTTACAAACAACATTCCCCATAAAATTCATCTGAAACATGAAAACAAGAAATAAGTCAAGAACGTAAATAAAAAAGCTATTAAGTCCTATTTTAATGTCCAAACTCTCAATCCCATAGGGGAATTGGTGTCATTTTGATGTGGAAAATGGCCCTTTCCCAATTCCTTGCAAGCTTAATGATCAATGGTGAAGATGTGATGCTCCTTGATGAAATTTCTCCATAACCTAGCTATGAATTGATGAAAATGAATGAACTTGATTCTAAACATGAAGATGATAACTTTGCACAAGTTGTGGATGAAAATGCCTAAGATTGTGGATCCAAAATCAATAAGAGCCTTATATTTATAGAAGAGAATGATGAAGGATGAGGAAAAATGGATGAATGTGGGATCAAACACCAACCAATAGCACAATGCCACTTGTCAACATGTGAGTGGACAAATGAGGAGCACATTTTGATGAATGTGCACATTAATGCAATTAGGTGGAAATTCAAAATTGGAGAAGTGACAAGTTGGAGGGAGATGAGAGATGAAATAAATGCCACTTGGATCAAGAAAAAGACATGTAAGAGGCTTTTAATGCCTTGTTGGATGGACAAGTACTTCTCAGGGAAGATTTCAAATTTGAGGAATATTCTATCCTTTTATGCCCTTTTGAATGAAAAAAGAAGATTTATAAATCAATTAAATTGATTTACATGCACAAGTTGCAAAATCTAGAGGATTTGATGGATTAGAGTTAGGATCAATCATGATTTGATTAACTTAGATGAATATTTAGTTGATTTGACATTTTGACTCAAATTTTTGGATTTAAATAAATCAAGATGAGAGGACAAATGAATTTAGACTTAATTAAATAAAGTTGGATTTATTTAATTAAAAGGGGATGGTGTTAGACTTAAATCAAATAAAGGTTAGTTTACTTAATTTAAAGGAGATGACCTTAGAACTTAATTAAATAAAATGGATTATTTAATTAAAAGAGGAGAATATGATTAATTAAACAAAATAATTTATTTAATTAATAGGAGATAATGATTTAATCAAATAAAATTGATTTATTTAATTAAAAGATGAAATATGATGAATTTAATCAAATAAGGGTTATTTTATTAAATGGTTAGTAAAAGAGTGATTTAAGATGAACTGGGGTTAGTAAATTAAGATTAGGTGTATAGAATCAATTAGTATATTTTACGTGTCTACTGTAAGTATAAGCAGAAGGCAGATGAGCACCAAAGACAAGGAATTTTTTGTTGGAGATGAAGTGATGGTATAATTAAGGAAGGAGATATTTCCATTTGGTACATACAATAAGTTGAAGATGAGGAAGTTTGGATCGTGTAAGATACATAGGAAGTTTGATTCAAGAAATGCATATGAAGTAGAGTTACTGGAGACATTGGGTATATCACCTATTTTCAATGTTGCAGACATCTATGGATTTCATGAAGGACAATCAAATGGTATTAGTGATGAAGTGTATTTGAAGGAGTAGTTACCACATCAAGAATCGAAGGAGATTGAGTAGATTTTGGATACCAAAACTGGAAGAAGAACTAGGAATAAGCATTACAAATAATATCTTGTGAAGTGGAAAGGTAGACTAATGGATGATTCATCATGGATTTCTTAGGCTGAGGTGGATTGTCTTGATTTTCCTCTTAGCCTTGGAAAGTGAGGGACTCACTTTTCTTCCAACCTTGGGTTTCTGATGCAAGAGCATCCCTAGTTGTAAAAAAATCTTGTTTCAACGAAAAATAGTTCTTTTCTTGCATTGCATTCAGTACCAGTTTCAGTAGTTCATTCCACATTTTACCACATCATTGTTTCTTAGCTCACTGAGTAGGATATTACATCTACACATCGACATCTATCACATATCCATATTTCACATCATTTGTAGTTGTTTGTTGAAAGTTATCACTCTCATAATTTCACTATGTTATCAGTCAGAGCATTTGGGGCCGACCTGGTCCATATTTCTTAGTGCGAACCTATTTCAGATCATGCAGATATTAATTGGACATCATACAAGCATCTTGGGTTCGTTGGGACCTATCCTAGAGATTCATAAGTTAATTCATTTCATGTAGAGCTAATTCTTCATATCTTGAGGCCGACATTCATATTAGAGCATTCATTGGGTTATTAACCCTTGTGGAAAACGTGGACCTGTTTTGGATCTTGAGAAGCATATTTATAAGAATTTTAATTTATTGTAGAGTAATCAGTTAGACTAGTTATAATTTTGATGTTTTAGGATCATTATATGTTCCCATAAACCCTTTGGGGGGCATGTAATAAGGCATGTTGGCCAGTTGTGTTGTTAAAGCCCTTGTGGCAAGGCCTGTGAGCCCTTGTAAGTCACCCTCGTGGCCAATGTTGCATGTAATAATTCCATATTAATGAAGATTCATGTTTTCATATCAGTTTTCTATTTTTTTTTTTGGTTGTGTTGACTCATTGTTGCACGGTTCAGACTATTCCTTTTGGAACCCTTTTACTATGACTGCACCAAATTTTTTATGGTAAATTAACATCTTGATCTCTTCCTAATAAATGATGTGTACACCTTAGAAGATTATAAACATGTGAATCTAGGGTTGTATGAAAGTAATATACAAGACAGGTTTGAACCTGTTAAGTGAGAAAGAGATCTAAGATCCAACAAGTGAATTAACCTAGATCTATCTTTCCTTTTTTGGACTCAACATTAGAACACAAACCAAATAGGGTTTGATGACTGGCTAGTTACCTCGACAAAGAACCAATCTACTAAGGTTTGTTTCTTTTTTCTTCCAAAGAGGGAAAATTTGATATATGTTTTAGTTAATTTGTTTGACATAAATCCTAGATCTAAAAATACAATTTATCACACAAACAAAAAATAAAAAATTATAGAACAAGCACAAATCTAAAAAATGATGATAGAGAGGAACCTGCACATAAAAGTGGAGCCTTAATTTGAGGAACAAGGGCGAGGGTGCCCTTCTCTAGAATTGAAGATTTTTGAAAGCTTGAAATAGGGTTTTAAAGGTACAAGTTTTCTTTGCACTTTTCTACAACTTGATGTTGATGAAACTTTTGGATCCAAATTGCACTCTTGAAAAGAGGGGGAAAGGTTGTGTTGTATAGAGGCTTGCCTAAGTCAAACCCTATTTTAGTGTTTCAACCTCCATAATAGAAAATGATGAATGATAAAGAGTGTTTATCCTAGGTTGGGCAAAGGAAAAATAAATAATAAATGTTTGTATGTTAGAAAATAGATTTGTCCTTTGAAAATGAATGAAAGAAAATGGCTCAGAATGCCCAACAAGAAGAACAAATAGTACTAACAGTTCAATCACTTGCAATGGTATTTGCAAGTGCTCTATGTTTATTTTACGAGGCGCAACCACCTTCGAATGGTTTGCAATGAATGAGGAAACAAGGTATGCTTTTGACTGGAAAGTAGGAAAGGAAAACTACCATCTACCCATAGCCATGAAATAGATGTGAAAGATTAAAATTGAAACGAAGATGGATGCAGATAAATAACACAAATTTCTTCTATGCTACACCCACAGATGAGAAACAATGAAAAGAAAAGACAACAAATTCCCTTCAACAGATGGGTTGTTCTGAATTCAAAGCTTCATAAACAATCACATACGCAGTTTGCTACAACAGATAGAACTTTGGAGAATGATTACAAAGACACAAAGACATATACAATCAAAAGAGAAAATTAATGAGTGAACACACCCAGAAATAGTTTCTTTATTTCTCCAAAATAAATAAGAGTTCAAAGCCTCTCTGATTACAAAACAAAACTGTGTGAAAGAAAATAATACTGCCCATGCTTCCCCTGTTTAGAGAATCAAGGAAAAAGATCCACTTTCCAAATGAGAAAAAATCCTTTATATTTTCACCCCCATTGTTAGTAACGGTTTCAAGAAAATAGAGCTTTTCAATTTCTCGTCTTTTACTATGCAACTGCTTCATGGAATTTCGATAATCTTGAATTAAGAAAAACTTTTTACCTTCCTTTTGCCTGTTCACAATTTTATTTCCTCAGAAATTTCTTGGCTATTTCCCATACTCCCATAACTACTTTTCAGTGATTTTCTTTATTATGGAAATGTTTCAATTTCCATCATGAAATATCTCCGAATTTTCCATTTGTCTCGGCTATTTCCAATTTCAACATTGTGGGTCTTCAGAAACTTTCGTTGGGAATACTTATCGAGCTTTGATAATTACTACCTCAAATGTAGATTAACTCTTTATTTATTGCAAGATGAATATCCAATTTCTTGGCACCTGTCACAAAATAAAAAATTTCAATATATAGATTCTCCAGATATTAATCGGCGCATGTAATAGCTATTAATCTTCCAAGTGTCACTATGATTTTGAAAATCCGTATTCCAAGCCTGAAGATTCAGGTTCTTCTTGTATGCATGCACTATTTGGTCGATGTCTCTCTTAATTATAGAATTATTTGTGTTATTATCCTAGTCTTCGAAGGAAACTCATGGGCTTAATCTCTTAACAACGTCTTATCACTCCATGAAATCATCTTCTTCCTATCTTTTCCCCTAATTGACCTTGATAGGATACTTCCACTCACCGGTTCAGATAATTCCACATCAGTCACCGTCTTGTCCTTGAAATGAGAGAAATAAATTTCATGGTCCATATGAATATCAAACAACATTACTAGAAAACTGACTTGGTTCCATTATAATTGAAATCATCAGGGATTGAATGGTACATCCGTTCACTTACTCCATAGCATCCATTGCATGGTGCACAAACAAGACCAGCAATTCTTTATACAAAGATTGCGCCAGAACATTTCGACCACAAAATTAATTGCATTTGAGACAGTGTCGATACTTATCCATGCTATCGAAACAAATGGGAAATGCTACTGAATTCAGCTTCACACCTGGCAATTACATTTGTTCATTATCCATAATCTATTTCAAGCTCCATTTTAACGTGGGTTGGGAGGATATTGGCGAAGGTAGTTGAAATAGGTTTACACCCAACTTGCATTTGCTTGAAGGCTTTCTATCTTGTGTATACCCTACGATCATTGTATAAAAAATTTAATAGAACTTTTCATACACCTTAAATATGTTGTTTCACATATGCATGCCTTCCTATTAGGGCATTTAAAATCACAATATCTAATGAAAATTGCTATCCTGTCATGCTCTTATGGATATCCTTCACCAATTCAAAGAGTCGAAGGCATTAGCTAGGAAGGAGCTGGAAAACGTTGTGTATTTTGGCTTTACACTCATTAGTTACATTTTCTTCAAAGTTTTTAAAGCTTTGAAACCAATCCATTTTGTGTATAACCCGCAATCTTCACATTTCCACAGATCGGCCAGATGTCGGGGAGTCGAGGATTCTCACAACTTTAAAACCTTAAGTCGGGAACCCTTGGACTTTTGAAACCTTTGAAAATCAAGAGAATAAAGAGGGTTGGGCAACAAGCCTTTTTAAGAACTATTGAACTTCAACTTTATTTAGTTTGGCATTTTCACAAACTTCCGACACTTTGAAAACTATGAACTTTAAGAACCAGTGGGACCCTTCTAAAAATATTAACTTTATAATCCTGCCTTGTTTTCCTTTTCTGATTTTAGGAGAAATATATGAAGCCTTGTAACGCCTAACTGTTGCCTGAAGCTAATCAGACGTTGCAAAATAATTCTCTAATAGTAATACTTCAATTTATTTCCCTAAAACCATACTCAGGATGAAGAATGCAAACCTCTATATATTTTACATAATGGCTTTGTTTCATGTGAAATTAGAACAACATGAAGATTAGACACCTCCAAGCAAAACCCAGTGAGTATTTTACCTCCAGCAATATAAAAATCAGAATTTGACTTAATCGTAGATTGACAAGGGAAAAAATGTAAAGTTTAAAATCTCACAAATGGTGAGGAATTTGAGCATGAAAACTGGTTAGACTGATCAAAATGAGGCTAGGATCAAGTCCATGAAATATTTTTTTACCATCCTTCATAGATTTTTAAAATTCATTGTTTTCATGATTTAGCAGGTTGAAAGGTATGTAAGAGAATGCATTAAAATTTTGAAAATTTTCAAGTTTGAATTTTGGGGTAACATTGGCTCTGATTGGGGACTATATTTCCTAGCGAAATTTAGAGAATTCCATAATCATTGGATAGACCAGTCTAAGTCCATTGGGCACGAAATCAAAAGAAAAGCAGGAAGACAGTGGATTGCCTGCAAAAGGGTGGAGGGGAACCGGGCACAAGCCAAAATTGACTAGAACCTACAGCACATCAAAAAATTATTTACAAATATGTACAGGGCTGTGAGCCCCTTACCTCTAGAAAACTCTCGTATAAATCATGCAAAGCCATTAACAGGCTGGGAAAAATATGATCCACTACAAAAAAGAAGTGTGTACTTGTATGGTGACTGCAAGCTCGAGATGAACATAAATTTGATGCTCATGGAGTAAGAGAGCTTCTTGGGGGAATATACCAAAAAGAAATTCTTCATCATACACCTCTGAAGTTTCCTGTGAGCTATTTTCAATATCACCCCCTTTTAAAATAATCAGAAGAATCACATCATGGACAACAGCCTTATCAAATTTGGGAACATTCTCAAATAAAAATATTTCACTTTTATCTTCACTATTTGATTCATCCCTCTCTATATTCGTAGATTTATCCCCCAAATCATCTTTTTCAATATCTAGCAAAGAAGACGTAGGAACATCTTCTCCACAAAGGATATTATCACTTGAAGCTTCTAAAACATTTTGAGGTTGCAAACCTTCATCAACTTGACTATTATTTTCCTTTTCATTGATCTTGATAACTTCTTTTCTTTCCATAATTTCAAATTTTGAAAAACCATCAATATTGCATAGAATTATTCCATTTTTAACACAAGCTTCATTTGATAAATCATTTCCAATAGGTATAGCTGCATCTTCAAAGTAAAATAACTCAAAGATGGATTCTTCACTCACCTATGGCTGCAATATTTCTCCTTTATCATTTTCTTCATGAAACTTGAAAGTCATATACTCTGGTTGTGCATCAACCATAACTTCATTATCAACACGACCTGGAGAGAAAACATCAGAAATGAAGCATTCTTTCTACAAATTTCTCAATGAATCAGTCTCTAGGAATGTGACTGTTGATTGTGACTTTTGAATATCACATTCTACAAGCACGGGATTGAATTTGAAAGAGAGAACTTCTTCATTACTTGCACGAGAAAAATCATCACTGAGAGGATAAGAAGATTTGGAATGTACTTTTATCCATTCTCTCATTAGGATCTCCTTCATCTATTTTATCAATTGCTACATCAACATTATTAAAGATAAAAACTTCCATGTCTGAACAATGATAAAGAAACCCTCTTTCAGCCTTATAAGAAATACTTTCTATGACTTGGTTTTTTTCATCAATATCAAAGTTAAAGGTTTCTAACTCAGGATAAAATACAATATCGATCAAACCTTATTTCTTGTTGTTGAAAGCACAAGTGGATGCACTCACCTCAGTGATGTGACCATCTTCTTCCATAATTCCACATAAAAAGTTATTTGAACTTTCCAAGCACCAGTTTGGAATGAGAACTACATTGGATCCATCTGACAATAATTTTTTATTTTCTTCAAAAGAAGTGGATGGTTGTTCAATCTCACTCTTTTGTATGCAATCTCGTTCACCAAGAATAGGAAAATTAAAATAAACTGGCTCTTTATTCTCCAGTTCTTCCTTAAGCATTTCTAACTTTTCCAACTTTGTTTGATGAATCTTGTGCTCAAGATCTTTAAGAGTGTAATATCTACAATGTAAATCTTTGAACAACAAGGCATATTGATGATCTTGGGATGGATGTAGCCCTTTCTTTTCTGCTTCATATATGCTTGATTTGAGACCATTCCATAGTGAATGAATCATTTCATCTTCTTCAACCAATATTTCTTCAATCGTTGGCATCAGTCTTCTTTTAGCTTTGGGCTGATGTCTTTGATTTTCTTGGTGTCGAAACATTTTCTGAGATCTTTAAATACAACAGAGTCACCAACCTCCTTTATAGTGGAGATACCATTAAACATCTGAAGGAATAAGAACACCAATCTATTCTTTCCCCAGCGGAGTCGCCAAAAATCTGTTAGTAAACAGATTTTTCCTTTGAAAATGAATGAAAGAAAATGACTCAGAATGCCCAGCAAGAAGAACAAATAGTACTAATAGTTGAGTCACTTGCAATGGTATTTGCAAGTGCTCTCTACTTATTGTACAAGGTGCAGTGACCTTCGAAGGGTTTGCAATGAATGAGGAAATAGGGTATGCTTTTGATCGGAAAGCAGAAAAGGAAAACTACCATCTACCCATAGCCATGAAATAGATGTGAAAGATTAATCTTGAAACGAAGATGGATGCAGACAAATGACACAAAGTTCTTCTATGCTACACCCACAGATGAGAAACAATGAAAAGGAAAGACAACAAATTCCCTTCAACATATGGGTTGTTCTGAATTCAAAGCTTCATAAACAATCACATACGCAGTTTGCTACAACAGATAGAACTTTGGAGAATAATTACAAAGGCACAAATACATATGCAATCAAAAGATAAAATTAATGAGTGCACATACCCAAAAATAGTTTCTTTATTTCTCCAAAATAAATAAGAGTTCAAAGCCTCTTTGATTATAAAACAAAACTATGTGAAAGAAAATAATATTGCCCCTGCTTCCCCTGTGCAGAGAATCACAAAAAAAGATCCACTTTCCAAATGAGAATAACTCCTTTATATTTTCACCCCCACCATTAGTAATGGTTTGAAGAAAATAGAGATTTTCAATTTCCCCTCTTTTACTGTGCAACCGCTTCAAGCAATTTCGATAATATTTAATTAAGAAAACTTTTTACCTTCCTTTTTCCTGTTCACAATTTTATTTCCTCGGAAATTTCTTGGCTATTTCCCATACTCCCATAACTACTTTTCAGTGATTTTTTTTATTATGGAAAATTTTCAATTTCCTTCATGAAATATCTCTGAATTTTCCATTTGTCTCGGTTGTTTCCAATTTCAACATTGTGGGTCTTTAGAAACTTTCATTGGGAATACTTATCGAGCTTTGATAATTACTGCCTCAAATGTAGATTAACTCTTAATTTGTTGCAAGATGAATATCCGATTGCTTGGAAGTTGTCACAAAATAAAAAATTTCAATATATCTACTTTAGATTCTTCGGATAATGGGCGCATGTAATAGCTATTAATCTTCCAAGTGTCACTATGATTTTGAAAATCCGTATTCCAAGCCTGAAGATTCAGGTTCTTCTTGTATGCATGCACTATTTGGTCGATGTCTCTCTTAATTATAGAATTATTTGTGTTATTATCCTAGTCTTCGAAGGAAACTCATGGGCTTAATCCGTTATGGCTGGAAGAAGAGAACCATCAACTTTGGGAACGAACCTCTCAAGATAATAATTGTAATGTCACGCACTTTGGGGCAGAATTGTTGGGCGTATGCAGTTTATTCAACTTGGTAATATGCAATGGTATGAGATCATGGCCAAGTTCGGGCAACATCACCTGTAAGACCTCAAATGGGCAAAGTGTGGTGGATTATGTCATTCTATCTCGTAACTATACAACAAGGATAATGGAGCTAGTGATTGGTAAATGTCCAATAGAATTGAAATCAGATCACAATCCAATATATGTAAAACTTGACATCCACACAATCAAGCAGCAAGGGGAGCAAAATCTTATCAGCAAGAAGAAAACACCCCCACAGGGAAGGATTCTCATGACTCAGGAAAATCAGAAAATTTTCAAAGATGCCCTCAAAAATCTCTTTCAGGAATCTGGAAAAAAATCAGATTACATAAAGCAGCACTCAATAAACAAGAACACATTGATTCCTCTAATACACAAAGCTTTGGATGAGTGTAAGAGGAGTAAACCCAAGAGAGGAAATGCAAATACTTTCCCAGCAAACCCATGGTTCGATGAAGAGTGCAAGTTAACAAAAAGGAAGCTCCGTGAGGAGGGAATGACAATAGAAAACAAGAAAGAGTATGAAAGGGTGATACGAAGTAAAAAAGAAAAATATGTAAGTACAAGAAGATTGGAGCTGATTACCCTTGGAAAGAACAATCCCAAGAAATTTTGGAAGGAGCTACAGCAGAAAAGAAAACAAATAGAAAATAATATTACAAGCTCGCAATGGCTAGACTATGCAAAACTTCTCTATGAGCGTGAGCAGGAGAAACATAGACCTCCAATAATCAACGCAGACATTGAATTGTTCACCGTTGAAGATGTTAGTCAAGGCATAAGAAGGTTGGCAGGTGGGAAAGCACAAGATATTGATGGGCTGCAAGCAGAGCATCTAAAGTGGGGTATCGAGGTCCTTGCACCCTGTATCAGGGGCATTTTCAACAGGGTTATTCAAGAAGGCTTTCCGGAAGGATGGACCACTAGTGTTGTTATTCCCTTGCACAAAAGTGGTGACATAAATAACCCATCAAACTACCGCACTATTATGATTAATCCTCTTCTTGGAAAACTTTTTGGAAGCATGATTGAGCGTAGGATTAGCAGTTGGGCTGAACAAGAGGGAAAAAGAGCTGAGGGACAAGCTGGTTTTAGGCCCAAACATTCCACTATTGACCATGGGGTTACCCTTAGATTCTTGATTGAGAAAATTTGGGATGTTCAAGGCGATGAAGCTTATTGCTGCTTTGTTGACTTTAAAAAAGCCTTTGACACGGTGCCGCGGGGTAAGTTATGGAAGAGAATGGAGGATTTGGGAGTTCCGCATGAGCTTAGGGCGGCTGTTCATAGGCTATACGAGCAGGTCAGAGCTAAAATCAGAACCAATGATGGTATGTCAGAATCCTTTGGCAGCGATGTTGGTGTCAAGCAAGGCTGCCCGCTTTCCCCAACGTTATTTGGGCTTTACATTGATAAGTTGGAAGAATGGTTAGGCAAGGTTGGTGGGAATGGCATTCATTTGGCCAATTTTGTAATAAAATTGCTCTTATATGCTGATGATCTCATATTAATTGCTAAAACTGCGCTTGATTTGAGAAAGCATTTGAAGGCTCTTGAAACGTTTTGTCAAGAGGTCGGGATGCAAGTGAACACTAGCAAAACCAAAATAATGATCTTCTCGCTGCGGAGGAAAAAACAGCAAATTGAATTTCTCTTTGAAAGTAGACCGTTGGAAATAGTGGAAGAGTACAAGTACCTTGGGCTTGATTTTCACAACAAACTTAGTTGGGAAACATGTAGAGCAAAAAGAATTCAGGGAGGTTGGAAAGCGCTATACTCTCTCCAAAATAGATGTAGAAATGCTGAATTATGGGATTGGAAAACTAAAAGAACGCTTTTTGGGCTTCTTGTCACTCCGGTGATTCTATATGGGTGTGAAATTTGGGGCAGCAATATGTCAGACCAGAAATGGAGACAAGTGGAAAGAATACAAAAACATCTAATTATAAGCAGCCTCAAGCTTAAGACTACAGTGCCCTATGAGATTTTATTGGCTGAGACCGGTACTTTTCCCTTGGAGGCCTCGGCGATGATTCGGTTATTAAGCTACCTAAAGAAGGTCCAGAATATGGAGAGTCATCGGTGGCCTAAGTTAATCATGAAAGAAGAGCTAACTAGAAGAAAGAACACCTGGATGAAACAAAATATCAAATGGATGAAAAAATGGGATGTTGAGATGCATGAATGCCCAAACACAAATGAAGAAATAAAAAAATATGTGAGAGAAAAATTTAAATATGCTATATGGATGAAAAAAGCAGGACGCAAAAAGGATTATTATATCAAAGAATTCAATCCCACGAGGGATCACGAAGAAAAGGCCTATATAGGCGCGAATATCAAATGGAAAGCAAAAATGTTGATTGCCCAATTGCGTACTAGTTCACATCATCTTAGGTGCGAAACGGGCAGGTGGGTGGTTCCTAAAGAGGAGTGGGAAAATAGAAAATGTCGTTTTTGTAACATGGGTATGGTGGAGACGGAATGGCATTTCACCATGGAGTGCTCAGCGTATAAAGACATCCGGGCTAGTTATGGGGACACCGTGCAGGTCGATAATTTAAATACTCTGTTTGAAGAATCAAGGTTAGACAAAGTTGCAAACTTCATCATCAAAATTCACTGCAGGAGGGCTGATCTCGAACGGAGTTTACAATCTGTTTAGGGCCTTTTGTGGGTGGCTCTTGTGCTGGTCTTGGGTCCCTTAGGCTTCTTTGGCCTCGTGGACGTCATTAAAATTTTTCATTTCATTTCATTTCAATCTATTAACATCTTATCACTCCATGAAATCATCTTCTTCCTGTCTTTTCCCCTAATTGACCTTGACAGGATACTTCCACTCACCAGTTCAGATAATTCCACATCAGTCACCATCTTGTCCTTGACATGAGAGCAAGAAAGTTCATGGTCCATATGAATATCAAACAAAATTACTAGAAAATTGACTTGGCGCCATTATAATTGAAGTCATCAGGGATTGAATGGTACATCCGTTCACTAACTCCATAGCATCCATTGCATGGTGCACAAACAAGACCAACAATTCTTTATACAAAGATTGCGCCAGAACATTTCGACCACAAAAGTAATTGCATTTGAGATAGTTTCGATACTTATCCATGCTATTGAAACAAATGGGAAATGCTACTGAATTCAGCTTCACACCTGGCAATTACATTTTTTCATGCTCCATAATCTATTTGAAGCTTCATTTTGACGTGGGCTGGGAGGATATTGGCGAAGGTAGTTGAAACAGGTTTACACCCAACCTGCATTTGCTTGAAGGCTTTCTATCTTGTGTA
Source organism: Sequoia sempervirens (assembly GCA_007258455.2). Taxonomy (NCBI): domain Eukaryota; kingdom Viridiplantae; phylum Streptophyta; class Pinopsida; order Cupressales; family Cupressaceae; genus Sequoia; species Sequoia sempervirens. The sequence goes on from VDFB02335292.1 coordinate 24,778, forward strand.
TACCCTACGATCATTGTATAAAAAATTTAATAGAACTTTTCGTGTGCCTTAAATATGTTGTTTCACATATGCACGCCTTCCTACTAGGGCATTTCGAATCACAATATCTGATGAAAATTGTTATCTTGTCATGCTCTTATGGATATCCTTCACTAATTCAAAGAGTCAAAAAGGCATTAGCTGGGAAGGAGCTAGCAAACGTTGTGTAGTCTGGCTTTACACTCATCACTTACATTTGCTTCAAAGTTTTTAAAGCTTTGAAACCAATCCATTTTGTGTATAACCCACAATCTTCACATATCCACAGATCGGCCAAATGTCGGGGAGTCAGGGATTCTCACAACTTTAAAACCTTAAGTCAGGAACCCTTGGAGTTTTGAAACCTTTGAAAATAACGACAATAAAGAGGGTCGAGCAATAGACCTTTTTAAGAACTATTGAACTTCAACTTTATTTAGTTCGGCATTTTCACAAACTTCCAACACTTTGAAAACTATGAACTTTAAGAACCGGTGCGACCCTTCTAAAAATATTAACTTTATAATCCTTTCTCGTTTTCCTTTTCTGATTTTAGGAGAAATATATGAAGCTTTGCAACACCTAATTGCTGGCTAAAGCTAATCAGACGTTGCAATTTTATTCTCTAATAGTAATACTTCAATTTATTTCCCTGAAACCATACTCGGGTTGAAGAATGAAAACCTCTATATCTTTTACATAATGGCTCTGTTTCATTTGAAATTTGAACAACATGAAGATTAGACACCTCCAAGCAAATCCTAGTGAGCATTTTACCTCCAACAATATAAAAATCAGAATTTGACTTAATTCGCAGATTGACGAGGGAAAAAATGTAAAGTTTAAAATCTCACAAATGGTGAGGAATTTGAGCATGAAAACTAAATAGACTGATCAAAATGAGGCTAGGATCAAGTCCATGAAAATATTTTTATACCAGCCTTCATAGATTTTGAAAATTCATCATTTTCATGATTTAGCAGGCTCAAAGGTATGTAAGGGAATGCATTAAAAATTTGAAAATTTTCAAGTTCGAATTTTGGGGTAACACTATAAAAAAAAATGACTATTAATAATGTTACCTTAGGTATGAAATATTTTTCGAAGTGATGTTCACACCATAAGTTGTCATAAAAATTTGATGTTGAATGATTGAATTGCTTTGAAGAACTACCAAAGGTTATTCCACATAACACCATAGATTGTTATAGCTAACATGTAGAGGATAATTCACATACATCTTCATAATAAGACCATAATAGTGCATGATTACTCATGATAGTTCCTTGTTCATAATATTTAATGTTCAAATGAGAGGGAAACTTTGTTTATATATGCATCCCAATTGATCTTTTTGGATAAAATTCGACCTAAGGTCACTTTACAATACTCAAAGTCGTCACTTAAAATAACATAAATATTGAAATAGTTCTACCTTAGGACAAGGGAACCTTGACCCTTGTTTGGGTGCTTTTGGCCCAAATTTCTCATGATGTCAGGGATTTTAATTTATTTTCCTAATCTAGCCCCTAAGTGATCATATTATTAATGTAATTAATGTGTTAGGAAAAATAAGGTGTCAATATAGTGTAAAATTATCAAGGGTGACAATGTATGACACTATAGAGCTATGTTGGCATAGGGTGCATTAAGATCAAAAGATAAATTGTGGGAAGTATACTACCCTCATGCAAACTAGGCCAAAAAAAATATGTAATGAAACCATAGGCCAAATTTGTGAAGTGTAAAGAAAGCAAGATGGATCAAACCATTGTAAATATCTACCACTTAAGCATAGAAATTGACCAATCAACAAGATTTCATCATCTAAATGTTCATAATTAGCAAGTGAGAATGATTTCACATGTAAGGAAGCACTAGTAGAAATATCATAAACCTTGTGCAATAGTTCTTTGCTAAGGTTCATAATAACACCATGCAATGTAAGATAAGACTGTGTGCAAGTGTTCTAGTCCTAAAAATGCAAAACAAATAAATGAAATACAAGGAAAGAAACACAAAAAAAGCACTCAAGATTGGCCTAGCTTAATTCAAACAAAATACACAAGAAATATCAACTTTTACCTTGCTTGAATTTTCTCCTTTGGTTGGCCCTTTGATTTCAATTTTGTGTGCTTCTTTGTTGGCTAAATGGAATGCAACCTAGCTCAAAATGATGGTGATACTATGAGGAATGCAATGGTGTGGTTAGATGATGGATTGGATGCAAGATGAGTGCTAAAAAGTGTTGCAATAATGGAGGTTACATGTCTGGTAGTATGAGTGCTCAAAGTTTGCTAAGTGTGTGATAGAGGAAAATGAGGCAAAATTCACCATATTTAGGAAATTGGCCTCTAAATGAATGGATGTCTAGGATTCATCTAAGAGGAGATCAATGGCTAGGGTGAGGTGAGGCCTCACAAGCCATCACATGAGGGCATGTGGTAGGTGAGGTGGGAATGCGAGAGTGATGTGGAGATGAGGTGGAAAATGTGGGTCTTGTCTTATCTACCCACATTATGGGATGATGTGACAATAGAAAAATTTTAAATTCTTCTAAAATATCCCTTAGTTTTGGAGATTTGACCTTGGGATTGGGAGAAGGAAATTTAAATTAGTCCTTTATTCCTCCAAAGGTGTTGGAGAAATAAAGTGGAATTAAAAATTCCACCTAGGATGAATGGGGAAAATAACAAAGAATTTTAAACTCCTTGGAAGGTGGAAGGCTTTTAATGATGGTTGACTAGGATACATGCCATAAATGGCATGAGAATTAGGTTAGGTCTAAGTACTAATTTAGGTTGTGCAAATGGAGGATTAGGTAGGTTAATGAGGGATTAATGGAAAGTTGCAAGATATGGAGGATGTGACCCTAATTATGATTATGAATGCACACATCATAATCATAGATTAATCAGAATAATCTGGATTAAGAGAGGATTATGAAGAATGGGACAAGGAGAGAGAAAGACTGAATTTAAAAATTGATTTTAATTCATTTGAGAAAAGTGACTAAATTAAAAAAATTGGATTATTTATTTAATTTAGAGAAGAATAAGGTAAGGTCTATAATTAATCAATCAAACACCTTAGAATACATTAGGAATAGGATGGATATTAACTAAATAATGAGTTATTTAATTAATATGGTTTAGGGATGCATAATAGAAGAATATAAGGGTGAATTTGACCATATGGGGGTGGTCAAATTCGGGTGTCTACATTTTTCCCCTCTTCAAAATACTGTTAGAATAATAGTTTTTTGAAGAAAAGTAAAGTGCAAATGACTCAATAGAAGAAAAGGACTTTAGGAGATGCCCCATAATCATAGGGAAATGGATAGGGAAGAGGAATGTGCAAATATGGTTAGGTATGCCCCATTGAGAGGGTGGATAGGGAAGAAAAGGGGCCCCAAGCAACTTCTCGATATGGAGAAAGGGAGGGTACCATGTGGTAGAGGACAAAAAACCATGAAAAATGAATTTTGAATTACAAAAAATGGACATGCAGGGTGCAAATGGTGGCCCACAAAAGAAAAGGGGTAGAAGGATTAAAAAAGGTTAAAAATCACCCAAAATTAACAAGGCTAATTAGGGGAAAAAATGAAAAACTATAAATAGTAATTTTGAAAATTTACTATTCACCTAGTTTTCATTTGCAAACATGTCATTGAGAGATTGGACAAGAGAAGGCGAGAGTTGACGCGACGAGTGAGATGGTGGACAATAGAGAGATGATTCACCAAGTGGATGAGATACAAGATTTCTACCACCTACAAGCACCACCTCACTAGGTAGGCTCCAAAACCTACTTTGAGATTCCATTTGAATTTTTGCATATGTTTTGGACTTTGGGATGGGTAGATTAGGCAAAAAAAGATCACCATGGGAGGTCGGATTTTCCCTTCCATCAAAACACATTTTCCTTTTTTGGAGAATCGGTGAGAGAATAGGCGAGTGTGCTTCCATAGGGACAGACGTGCTCCAAGACGGGCGATTGCGAAATTGTCTCTCTCCAAGATGGGTTAACCTACTTGTGCAGGGGCGAATAGAAAAGGGGACAGGCGATTACAAAATCACCTAAAAAAGGAAAAGGCAGGTGCGTCCCCCATAAGGGCGAATGTATGATAGAGGGGCGATTGCAAAATCACCCCTCAGGGGAAAGGGAGAACATGAGTTCACCCAAAAGAGGGATGGGTGGATGCAAATCTTCCTCTAGGGTAGAAAGGAAAATGCAAATTCGCCAATCAGGAAAAGAGGGTTACAGGGGCGAATGTGTTTTCGCCCATAGGGTGAAGGGGTGAATGCAAGTTCGCCTCTAGGGTAGAAGGTTGAACATGCACCTAGGACAATAAAGAGGCGGGTTGACAAACATAATAGGAAAACCCACCAACATGATAGCACAAGGGTGAATGCGCAAGGTAGACAGATGAACACACAAGATAAGAGGAATAGGAAAATTTTCCTTACACAGAGACAAACTCGACAAACCAGAGTAGGGATTAAAAAAAGGGTAGAATGATAGAATGGTCGATATGGATGCAGAGCATCGAGTCCTTGAGGACCCGAGAGAGACACTCCACCATTCTGAAGGTGACACAAGAGGTGATGCTTGAAGAACACGCAACGCTAGAGCAAGCATACCTACTACAAATGTTGGGATATCCCAACATTCGAGCACACAAACCACTATTGATAGCATTGATGGAGCGATGGAGCTATGAGACTAGCACCTTCCACCTTCCCATAGGGGAGATGACCGTGACATTAGAGGATGTGTGGCAGATATTGAGACTACTAATCAGAGGGCACCTGGTGAGTGCAATTCCGAGTAGACCACTTGAGAGGATCATATGAGTAGTATTTAGTACCAAGGGAAGGAGTTGGACATAGATGCATGCTTAGGAGTTGCACCACCACTTCCATTTTTCCTATCTGGATTGATCAACAGGATCCTTCTCCCCAATAGGAGTGGGATTTTTCCATCCTCAAGATGATTGAGGTTGTGAGGCACATTTTGGAGTGACGAGAGGGAGTATTTGCATGGAGGCCTTGTATATTAGTGTAGTTGTACAGAGATATGCATGTAGTGTGCTACAAACAATCAGTGTGACTCATGTCACACTGTTATAGGTGTGGGCATGGGAGCACATCAGAGTCACTCACCCAGATATCCTCACAGTAGGAGAGAGATACAACTCCCTCCCAATGGCCTATTGGTACACTCAAGAGCATGGATGGATGCTCCACTACAATTAGGTAGGGAGCTTAGAGCACTGGCACTGTCTGTTGGATGATCTAATAGAGGAGGACATTATATGGTGGCCCTATGTGGATCAACGCTTTCAGTCATGGTGGACTGAGGATAGATTATATAGGGCCTATATGTTTTCAAGGTGTTATCTAATAGGGAGAGATCCCTTCATTATTGAGTTGCACAAGCCAGACTGGGTCGCTCGGTAGTATGACATCCAGTAGGATATCTTGACAGGGGATCAGATGTTTTGGTGGATCAGCCAAGAGTTGATAATAGTATGGGGACAACAGATACCAGCAGAGTATGCCCAACAGATGTGGTAGTAGCTATCGATTACGACATGGCCATGGAGAGGGGGACCTGATGATGTGGGCACAACAGTCAAATATGTAGCATGGTGGCAGGAGAGGATGCCCGTGAGGATTACCATAGTGGATCCTATTGTTTCGGTGGTGGGATTCAAAGAGGAGGATGAGTAGTTGAGGTCGAGGAGGAGGCATAATAGGAGGATATAGTGTAGGATGAGGGGGTCTAGGAGGATGTGGGGGGACAACAACAGATGGAGGTATATGCCCCAGCATTGGATGAGACGGCTATAGTATTCTACCAAGGGCCACCAACAGAGGATCTAATAATCAGGTTGGAAGAAGCACAGGCACGGACCCACATCCTTCATCAAAGGTTGCGATAGTTGGAGGAAAAGAGGGATTGACTTTAGGACAAGGTAGAGAAATTGCAATAGGAGGTGCATCGACTGCACGATACAGCCAATGCTATGCAGGTGGATAGGGATACATAGGTGATGGGGATGGTGGGGGATTTGGGAGGACAAATGTAGAGGTTGTAGGAGGAGAGGGATGAGCTACAAGGTTTACTAGAGGCCACATAGGGAGAGAGAGAGGATTTTATGGCGATGGTGGAGCAGGTTGTGGATCAGACAAAGGCCATGCAGTGAGAGAGAGATGAGGCCCTTAGGAGGGTAGAGACCACAGAGGCTACAGCAGGTGAGGGAGGACCACTACAAGAGAGGGAGAATATTGTCGAGGCCTAGGTACAAAACCTATAGGCCAAGATGAATGAGGCGGTCAGGAGGGCATCCTAGGGAGAGGCGCAACTGGCATCGATGTGATTAGCATAGGATGCCTAGGAGATGGAGAGGCAAAGGATGCATCATCAATGTGATAGCTATAGGATGGCGAGATATTGGTTGCGAGCATAGGCAGACAGGGAGGCCAAGGTGAGGACCGAGATCGGGTACTGGATGGGAGCCTATTTCTCTACCGTGCCCAATCCAGCACAAAGGGTACTACCATTTGTGTGATCAGCTCCATAGATACTAGCTCCCTCTTGCTTAGGACAGACTCATATCCATGGTTACAATGACTACAGAGAGACCCCACCTCACGGCTGAGGACCCAGAGCAAACTCTCTCCAACGATTAGATGTGGGGAGTAGTGGTTAGATTGACAGAAGGATAGATGATAGAGATAGGTACAGGATCACCAGTTTTGGACAGATGCATGACAGATATTGCATATACATGTAGAGATGACATATAGATTTTTGTGTACAGATTGGTGTGATAGATTCATTTATTCTTTATTCTTTATTGATTTAGGACACCATGATGTGTCAGATGTACGTATATGTATTTGTATATGATGACTCCTCTACACGTGTAATTTTATTTGATGGAATCTATATGGACTTTATGATGGAAATTGGACTTTTGTTATAGACTTTTGTGGAATTTATGATGGACGATGGACTTTTATTATGGACTTTTGATGGACACTATATTTTTTTGATATATATATGATATGATAGATGTTGGAAATGCTTTATGCATGATTCCTATGTGATGTTGTGGATGTTTATTATGCATATGTATGTGATTACGATTATGATGTATGCATGTGATGATGATGGTTAATGCATTTATGATTACATGTATGATATGGATGAGATGTAGGATGCCTAACACTTTGTGATGTATGATGTGATGATGTATGATTTATTATTTTATGATGTATGACATGGATATGACACTAATGATTTGTGATGCAGGTGGCAATGTGATTATGATTTATGATACATGCATATGGAATATGATGTGTTTATTGATGATGTACTTATTATGAATGATGTATGGACTATAAATGGCATTGCATAATGTGATGGATGGATTACTATATGAATGTAATGTGACAAGATACATGTAACAAAATGAACCTAATACAATGAATTAATATGCTTAGAATAGAAAATATAAACAACTTAACATGGCAATGTGAGTGTCAATGTAATGAAATGAAATGATAATAAAATGGATTTAAGATGCTTAGAATAAAATATATATATTAATCTAAACAACTTAAAATGATAATGCAATGAAAATGCAACGATAATGAAAATGATTTAATATGCTTAGAATAAAAAATCTATATTAATCTAAACAACTTAAAATGATAATGAAAATGCAATGATAATAAAGTGGATTTAAGATACTTAGAATAACAAATCTATATTAATCTAAACAACTTAAAATGATAATGCAATGAAAATGCAATGGATTTAAGATGGTTAGAATAACAAATTTGTATTAATCTAAACAACTTAAGATGATAATGAAAATGAGAATGCAATGGAATAAAATGATAATGGAATGGATTAATGCAATGAACAATGAAATAATTATGAAGGATAACAACATGATTAATGCAACCTAATGGGATAAAAATGAAATGGGCGATGAGATTAATAAAAATTGATAATGCAATACAATAGAATGAACCTAAATGATAATGGACATGCATAGTGAAATGAATAATGATGGGGGTGATAGTGCACATGTCAAAAACTATAGGGAAATTGATGGGAAGAATAGGTGGGGGGAATAACATTTGCACAATCAAAAACCAATGACCTTAGACTAGGAAAAATGGATTGGAATAAATGCAATGCAATGGGAAGAATGAATGAAATGCAAATCTAATGCCATTTTTTCTTATCAAGAGCACTGGATTTTTCTATAGCATAGGAGACGACATGCCAAGTTATGAAGAACCTAGGCCAATTAGTGTCAAATGCATAAAACATACACAATAAACAAGAAGGCTATCCCAACACCCCAAAGCCACAATGACTTTGGTTGGGCCTAATGTTGGAATAACTGCAAGCACAAAGGATTCCCCAACATAACACAAGACCACAAGGATCTTGGTGGGTTCTACGCAAGACAACCAAGAAGACAAGATCACACTAAAAATCAAGATATTCCCCTATGTCTACTAGTCAAAGCGCACCATGATATGATGGATCATGGTGACCCCGACGAGGTATAATAGGATAATAAACTAATAAACAAAATTCCAAAAAGCACCAAAAGATCACAACAAATTTCAAATATCCTTTGCCATAAAACTGATAGGTGGGTGGGACTAATGTGATCTAATTTAAGGAAGGATACATCCTATTAAGACCAAATATGGAGGGTAGATTAGTTGATTTCCATGACTTGGGATACTCAAAATGGATCAAACCTCATGATACCAATGGATTTTGTTGTTAAGAACTAGCTGGATAAAGGCATACTTGATGACATGACACAAAACTAGGACACACCCTAAGGACAGACCTAAGGTCTCGGGGGCTCATCAATTGATGTCCTTGCCTACATGAAAGTGCAAAGACCTTGCAGTTCGATAAAATACTAATGACTGACCATGGATAAAAGTAGAAAGAGGATGATGAAGACTCCGATGAATGATGGGGACTAACAAAAAAGGATGGAAAAAATCCTCGAAGGCTGATCAACTAATTAGCCTTGCCTATGTGAAAGCTCAGAGGCAATGTAGTTCGATAAAAGGACTAAAATGAAATGAGACCTAATGATGACTGACACGATGGAGGACCTTAGATGAGGACATGATACCGACAACAGGACACAAATATATAGGTGATGAAAAGCATATATTTAGGATAGAAACTTAGGATTTAGAATAGCAACCCTAAACCATCCAATGCTCAATCAAGATATACCAAGTGGTGGATGATAGGATGTCGATGAAGGATGAATGTAATGGATATGAGGATAGGTTGGGTGAAAACACATAGGAAAATGGGATGCATGGTAGATAATGATTAAGCCCTTTATTTATGGTGCATGTTGCCAAATTTTCACCAAATGTACTTATCCAAGGCTCCACTATGGGTGGTTTTCACCATAGGATGGATTATTTCTCTTACTATTTTTGGATTTTTTTTTTACTTTTTTGAATTTTTTATATTTTTCTAGATTTTTTACTTTTTTTGGTATTTTTCTAGGTAGGATAACCCATCTAACCTAGGTCTAAAACCATTTCAGATGAATGATATTAATGGGTTCTTTCAAGGGTTCCCCCTCAGTGTTGCAAGCTAATATGCCCCAGAAAAATATTTTGTAGTAATGACATATGGACCCAACCAATTTGCTTCAAACTTTCCATTATTTTCTTGATCTTGTTGGGTATGTTGATTCTCTTTCAAGACTAGGTCACCAACTTGAAACTAGTGAGGACAGACCTTCTTATTGTAGCTTCTTTTAAGGTGATGTTGATAAGCTTGTAGATGATTATAAGCCTTGAGACATTTCTCATCCAGGAGCTCTAGCTGACTCAACCGTGCAACATGAGCATCTTCATCACTCATTAAATTCTTTAGAGAAATGTGGAGTGATGGGATCTCAACTTCAATTGGAAAGATGGCATCTACGCCATAGACAAGGGAATATGGGGTGGCTCTAGTAGGAGTGCGGATGGAGGTACAATAAGCCCAAAGGGTGGGATTAAGGTGGAGGTGTGAATCATGACCAATATTATTGACAACCTTTTTTAGGATTTTGATGAGGATCTTTTCGGTTGCCTCAGCTTGTCCATTACCTTATGGGTAATAGGGGGTTGACCAACGATGGTGGATGTGATATGTTTCACATAGGAGCCTCATGTATTGGTTCTTGAAAGGATTTCCATTGTCGGTAATGATAGTGGAGGGAATACCATATCTGTAGAGAATATGGTAGAGGATGAATTTGGATATTTGAATGCCAGTGAACTGGGAAAGTGGCATTGCTTCCACCCATTTAGTAAAACATTTAGTGGCATTTATTATGAAGGTATGACCATCAGATGAAGGGGGATAAATCTTTCCAATCAAATTGAGACCCCATTGTGAAAAGGGCCATGGTGCAATGATGGGTTGAAAATCTTAAGCAGGAGCATGAATTAAGTTTGCATGTTGTTGACATGGTACACATTTCTTAACCCACTCACAAGCATCATGTTCCATAGTTGGCCAATAATAACCAGTTCTTAGAAACTTCTTTTCCAAGGCCATCCCATTAGTATGGGCCCCACAAAAACCACTATGGACTTCGTTTAACACTACACAAGATTCTAATTCACTTAGACATTGAAGAATCATGCCATCATACCCTCTATGATAAAGTTTATCCCCTATGATAGTGTAGTGGGAAGCACATTGGATAAAGGACTTTCGTTGGTTTTGAGCTAGCTAAGGTGGTAGAATACTATCATGGAGGTAGGTGTAAATGTCATGGTACCACGGTGATTAGGGACCTATGATGTTACACACTATCTCATTTTCAAAAATTTCATACACTAGGATTAATAATTGCTCCACAAGAATTCACAATCCATTTGATCTTTAGGCATGTTTATGAGAGAACCAATTGCAACATGGCCATAGCATTTGTTTCCTTGTTCTATAATCTGGGGACCTGCTCAAACTAGATATGGGTGACGTAATTCTTGAAATCATCCACCATGCGCTTATATGGGAGAAGCTTGTCATCTTTAGTTTGAAATTCATCATTGACCTATTTGATTATGAGTTATGAATCGCCACAAACATGAAGATGGGTTATATTCCATTGAACTGTGATTCTAAGGCTTGTGATCAAAACTTCATATTCAGTAATGTTGTTTGTGCATGGGAATGCTAATCTGAATGATTTTGGGATATAGTCATCTTGAGGGGTGAAAAAAATGATACCCGCACCAACGTCATTTTGAGTGTATGACCCATCAAAATATAGTTTCCACGTACCTGATTATGAGACTATGAAAACTGATTCATCAGGGAACTCTGCCACTAATGGATATGCACCTACAAGAGGAGCATCATCCAACTGATCTGCTATGATTTTTCCTTTGATTGTTTTTCAATCCACATATTCTATATCAAACTCACTAAGGAGCATAAGCCACTTGGCCATGCGACCCGTTAATGAAGTTCTCGATAACAGATATTTAAGTGGGTCAACCTTGGATATTAGCTTGATTGGATGGTTGAGCATATAGTGACATAGCTTCTATGAACTGAAAACAACTACCAAGCAAGCCTTATCCATGGGGGAATAGTTAAGCTCATATCCCACAAGTGTACAACTGATGTAGTAGATGGCTCATTCCTTGGAAGACTCATCATGTTGGGCCAACAATGCCCCCAGTGCAACTAAAGTGGCAAAGATATATAGTAGTAATGGCTTGCTAGGAATGGGAGGCATTAAGATTGGTGGGTTGGTGAGATACTTATTGATCTTATCCTTGTGCAAGAGGTGATTAAATGACTTACATTTGTTGGAAATCTTGGCGATGAATCGCCTGATAGACTATAGTTTCCCTTGTGGTCTTCTTAATTTTTTTAAGTTCCTGGGTGGGGGCATTTCCATTATAGCCTTAACTTTTGCTAGATCAACCTTGATACCCCTTCTTGACATAATGAGTCCCAGTAGTTTGTCGGATGTGACACCAAATACACACTTCTTAGGATTTAAGCGCAGCTTATACTATTCCAACTACTCAAAGATCTATATCAACACCCTAGGGTGATCTTCTCTAGTCTTTGAATTCCCTAGTAGATCATCAACGTAGTCTTCCATGATAATGTCGATGAGATCATGAAAGAATATTGGCATTTCCTGTTGATAGGTTGGCCCCATGTTCTTAAGACAAAAGGAAATGATGTTATAGCAAAAAGTACCCCAGGGGGTAGTGAAATCAGTTTTTTGTTGGTCTTTAGGTGCAATTTTAATCTGATTATAGCTTGAAAATCCATCCATAAGGGATAGCATAGCATTCCTTACTGTGAGATCCACTAACATGTCAATATTTAGGAGTGGGAAATCATCTTTTGGACAAGCTTTGTTGAGATTCCTAAAGTATGTGTAGATTCTAATGCCCCCATTAGGCTTGGCCATAGGTACTATATTTGATATCCAATCTGAGTAATCAATCAACCTGATAAATCCAGCTACCAATAGTTTCTCTAACTCCATCTTAACAAGAAAGGCCACTTGTGGATGCATTTTTGAAAAATTTTGTTTGACAAGATTCTCATCTATATGTACATCAAGATGGCGAAAAACTAAATCCAGATCCAACCTTGGCATATCAAAATAATACCATGCAAAGTTGATGATTCCTTCTTTCAGCAGATTGATAATGATAGGATACTCCTCTTCGGACAATGATTTTTCCACGTAGGAGATTTTAGGTTCTTCTTTTGTGCCTAGGTTGACTTCTTGTGTCCCTTCAATTAGGATCAAAGATCGTTCAAAAAAATGAGTTCTAATGAGGGGGAAATGAACATCCCCATCCTCTAGCACCTTGTCAAGGTTTTCAAGAGTGGATTCACCCTTTATTTTTACTTTTGATGAATCAAGAAGTGCCTTAGGGAAGTTTTCACTAGATGACTTTCTTGTTTTATTTCTTCTTATTTTTTCAGTTAGGGTGTTCATCTTCCTCCAATTCCATAAGATGTACATATGCTTCTTCATAAGGAAATATATCAACTAGTGTACTCCCTTGTAGGTCCCAATCAATGAGGTCAAGGTGATAGAGTGAAAGGCTAATAGAGAAAATAGATGTGGAATCAAAGAGGGACAAAAGATCCATGTCATTGTACTAAAATATGATAGCCTCTTCTTTGGGTATGTCCTCAAGAAAATCATCTTCTACATTAACATTAATCGAATTACTAGTAGATGTTGTGAAACCCTTTTGTTTCTTGTCGTAGCCTAGGCCCAAATTTCTAGGACGCATCAGTGTTTCAATGGGTTGTCATCTTCCATGTTATTCAACACCAAGCCGTCCCCCCTAATAATTATAATTTTCTTCCAATTTAGAAGCACGAGGATATACTTCTTGGAAGTACTCAATAAGAGGGGGTGAGGGTTCTGGTTCCACTCTATAAACCCATTGACTGATGTCTTCATCTATCTAATCTTGTAATTGTTTTTGCTGTGCAGAAAACACTAGATTTAACCGAATAATCAAAGAAATAGAAAAAGAATAAGGGTTTCAAAGAAATTTCTAAATCTAATACTAAACCTAAGATTAACAATGAAACTAACCAACACTCAAAATGGACCAATCCCTCAAAATTGATTTCTACTCGACCCAGATAAATCTGCAATCTCACAGAAAATAGTGCAATCTTCTGAGGTGTTAAGATTTTCAAATCATGAACATTTATTCAAACAACCTTATTGCAGTTGAAGTGAATAAACCTTCACGATCGAACTTAAGCATAAGGAATATGAAAAGTCTAGGCTAACTTTGTAAAGAAACTAACAATCAGTTGGTTGCGAAAAGTATGGACTGAGAGATTGTTGCAACATTCAAGTATCAAATTGCAATCATTATCAAATTGAATCTAATCTAAATATTGACCAACTCAAAGCAATTTTAAGGATAGAATAACAAGAACCATGCAAAACAAAAGAAAACAAGTATGGCACCAAATCACAATGTCATTCCTTGTATTCAAATTTTTCACTGTAGTTGGTTGTTTGAATGAATGTTCATGATTTGAAAATCTTAACACCTCAGAAGATTGCACTATTTTCTATGAGATTGTAGATTTATCTAGGTCGAGTAGAGATCAGTTTTGAGGGATTGGTCCATTTTGAGTGTTGGTTACTTTCATTGTTAATCTTAGGTTTAGTATTAGATTTAGAAATCTCTTTGAAACCCTTATTCTTTTTCCATTTCTTTGATTGTTGGGTTAAATCTAGGGTTGAAGTATCACTAGTTTGTTAAATCTGATAGAATCGATTCAATAGTTTGCTTGTAGTAAGGTCCCATTGTGATTACCAGCATTTTCACATTTTATCACTAAGTTGTTTATGCATTGTCAAGAACTGACATTAGAGACCTTGGGGTTATCTCTTGAGGCTTGCTGATGGAGATTTACCTCTCAAGAGAGATAGGATATTGCATCTTTTTTGTGTTGTTGTTGTGCAGAAAACACCATCAACAGTGTTGGCGCTAGAAGGAGGGCCTTGAATAAGCAAGCTGGATCAATTTTTGAACGCCATCTCTCCTGAGAGATTCAGAAGGACAAGATCCGATCTAGGAGAGGAAGAATTTCAAGAGTTACCAGGCCCCACTAGGTCAAGAAGGACCAACAGAAGGGGAGAATTATCATCATCTCATCCACTCCCATCATCCCCATCTTCATCAATTTCATCTGAGTCTAAGGCCATTCCCAGTCCACAACCTCAGCTAGTCATAAATCAGCCATTACCACCCCCACCTCCACCAATGGCTTTCCTAGCAACCAACCCATCTCCATTAAGCTTTGTTGTTTACAATGTCATGCCCAAAAACCCTGAACACTTTTGCTCAAAGTTCCATGTCAATGATCCAAATAGAACCTCTGAGGAACACATCAGGATCTTTCAGACTGGCCTTAAAGATAGAGGGATAAACCATGAGGATGTAGCATGTAGGTTATTTCCTTATTCACTAGGGGAAGATGCATTCTATTGGTATAACCACTTGCTTGCTAGATCTATCCAACATTGGACTGAGTTAGAGTCTACTTTCTTGCAAAAGTTTTGAATCCCCATTAGTTCTAATGAGCTTTATTGTCAGTTCACAAATGTCAAAAGGGAGGTCAATGAACCTATACCATCCTTCAACAATAGGTTTCATCATGCTTACACCAGACTACAAGCTCCTTATGCTATTGTTGAACCCACTGCTCTAGAAGTCTATTACGAGGGACTTGATAGTTTGATAGCTACCTTTATGAAATAGAGTAATAACCCCCCTGAGAGTTTACTAGATGCATATGCAAAGGCTATAAAAGTTAGCACTAATCTAAGGCAACATCTTTCTGGGCCTTTACCCTCATTAGGATCCATTGCTCACCCTGGACAAGTTCTAGCTCTCAACCAGACTCTGGCAAACCATACTCCAATCATGAATCTAGTACCTCAGTTACCTTTGGTCCCTCACCCAGGGCCCCCTATGGGACAAATGTTATCCACGATGAGTCATCCCTAGCAAAATGTGAATCAGCCCCTGCACCCTCATCCCTAGGCTAGTTATCCATCATACTTACAAAATTTTGAAGTCTTGAACCAGTCACTAAATGCCAATGCTACGGTAGGGTATTCCCAGAATAATGTGAATCAACCTTCATATAGTAATCCTGACAAGGAGAGACTAGATGAGTTGTCTGAACAAATAAAGAAGCTGAATATGGAGGTGACTTACCTCAGGAATTAGAACAGTCAGTTGTAGGCCGCTCAGAGGAACATGCAATCCAATTAGAGCAGAGAAAATCCACAAGGACAACACTTCGATAAAGGGCAATGTCAGGATCGAGGATACTACAACGACAGAGGTTACAACAATGATCGAGGATTTAATAATGACATAGGATACAATAATGATAGAAGATAGAACTATGATAAAGGACAACCCTCATGTCAGAACTTTGACAAAGGTGGTGGACAAGGATTCGAGAGAAGGAAGGCAATCAGGACAGAATAGGACTTGGAACACAGGTCCCAACAATGGAGGAGTTCCCACCCCACTGGATCAATAGTTAATCAACCTATCAACCAGTCTGCCAGTCAGCCAGTTAATCAAGAGAAGCCTCCTAGCGATGTATATCTAGCTGAGGCTAATTTATCAGGGTGGTGTAGGCTCCATAAGACAAGTCAGAATTGCGAATTAGACTGTCAAGATTTCCAAACAACAGCCTCGATCTTCCAATATGAAGTGGAGAATAATGCGAGGGGTCAGGAAATTGTACCCTCTATTCCTTATGATTTTCCAGTGTTGGTATTAAACCATGCTCCTTTTCCGCAAAGTGATGAGAATGTACCCAAAGAGGAATCTGACCAGTTGGAGGACAAGGCAGATTAGGTATGCAATGGGGATGAAATGACACAATTATTTGATGAGAATCTAGTGAATGATAATGGTCCCATAGATGAGGAGGCTTATATCGAGGAAGTGCAAACCTTCCAAAGACCTGTCAAGAGGTATGATTTGAGGGAGTTTCCACACAAGCACCCATAGGCTGGAGGTCCCTTTACTACTTCCATTCCACTAAATAATTTCAACAGGCCTCCAGACCCTAATGCTAGCAATAATCCATCATTGCCTCAAGTGTCTAAGTAATATTTATCTCAAGATTCAGGACATGCTGATGTACCTAAAGTGAGAAATACTGAGGAAAATAAAGAAAAGGTGATGGAATACCCAAGGGAGACTCCTACGGATTTAAATGAAGAACAATTGGCTCTATGTTACTGAAGAACTCCGGAAGCTAAAGGTAAATCTATCTGCATATGAGCTATTAAGAGTTCCATCAATTAGGAATGCAATCTTAGGTTCCTATAATGCAAATTTCATGTTGCAAGATAAATCAGTTAGCAAGAATGTCCATAAAGTATCTAGTTCTCAGCCAATAGGAGGGAAAAATCGAGCTCATAATCAAGACCATATTCCCCTTGGAGATACTAGGAAAGAAAAGGATAAATCTCAAGTCACTCAAGTAGATACTCCCTTAACTCTGTTTCAAGGGAAAACAGACACCCCCCCATTCTTGATTTCTATTTGGCAAGAATTTGCATAATTGTCTGCTCGATTCGGGTGCTTCAACCAATGTTATGCCCCTTGGTGTCTGTAGAGCTATGGGTATCACCCCTGTTGATTCTCAAAAGAAAGTCACACAGTTGGATAGGACTGAAGTCAATGTTGTAGGAGAGTTGAATATGATTCATATGCAGATTGCTTCTGATCCTAGGATTCAACAAGTTATTAACATATAGGTAGCTGACATACCTGACGCTTATGGCTTAATCCTGGGAAGAGACTTTACCAGGGGCTTGAATGGATATGTCTCTACTAATCATTCCCATATGTGGCTTCCTTGGAAGGGAGTACCTAACCATATTAGAATTGAAAGGGAACCCAGGATGAAATATATGATCACAAAATATCAGAAAACTTCTGCTGAAATTCTGGTATCGGAAGTAAGTATGGGTAGCTATATGCTTGCTACCCCTTTCGAGGAGTCAGATCTAGAGGAGGTCCTCATATTTCACTCAACACCTGTTGACCTTATAGAAGGGTCTAGTGGTACTGAAACCCTAGTGGAACCAACTAAAAGTAATGATGATCCAAAGGATAGGCAGCTTGGTCTGCTAGACAGTTTTCAAGAGTTCATTCGAAAGTGCATTGAAGATCAAATTCAACTAGGAAAAGGAATGAACTTTGGAGAACTACTTTTTCCCAATTGGTGTAGGGTACACAATGCTGCTCATTCAGAATTGGACTACTATTTATGCAAAGTTGCAGTGGAACGAATACAGAAACATACCAACCCCACTTCTACAGCCAAAATTGATAACATAAATGTCCCAAAAGATCCTAAAGGAAAAGGAATAATGCCTTCTGAAAGGCCATCCAGCATTAACAGTGCAAGTAATATAGCAAGAGACTCTGTAGTTGCTAGATGCTGGACTCTGAGATTTGATGGGTCCAAATCAAAGCAAGGGGCTAGAGCTGGCTTTGAGCTAATTAGTCCAAAAGGTAAGACATTCTTCGCTGCTCATAGACTTCAATTTCATTGTACAAATAATGTAGCCGAGTATGAAGCCTTAGTGCATGGATTGTTGATGGCCTTGAAGAAGAAGGTTAAGATCTTGCAAGTGTATGGAGATTCTGAATTAGTAGTCAAGCAAGTTAGAAGGCGATACTCTTTCCATGACAGATGAATGACTAACTATAGAGACAGAGTATGGGACCTTATTGAAGGATTTGATGCCTTCAACATTCAGCTGATTCCATGAAATAAAAACCAGACAACTAATTCCTTGGCCCAGGAAGCCAGTACTCTGCAGCCTCTATCTCTTTCTGGGTTGAAGAAGTTTATAGTGGAACTGACCCCAATGCCTTCAGTCCCTGATAATGTTACTAGCTTCCAAGTATTTGAAGATGATAAGCATATCCTAGATTTCATTACTAGTACTAATGTCTTTGCTTCTCAAATCATTGACGAAATGGAGCCTCAAGAGGCAGAGATAGACTTGGAAGGGGTAATTCACTTGAAGACCAAGACAATTCCTAGGGGGATGGTACAATTAGAAAGGATTTTTGATTTGGATAAGATCAAAGATTAGGAATAGGATGCCAAAAAGGAGTCCATCAGTGAACAGTGTGATAGGCATAACATGGGAACTCAGGAAGATGTTAAAAATGTTCTCATCGGCAAAGTATGCACTCTAGAAGAAAGGAAAGGAATTATTGATGCATTGCATAGGTATCCAGATGTGATAGCCTAGAGTTATGAAGACTTAAAGACTTATAATACATCAATCATAACTTATACTATCCCTCTCAATCCAGGAGCAAAGCCTTTTAGACAGAGGAAGAGGCCTATTAATGCTCTACTAGAACCTATAATACAAAAGGAAGTGCAGAAATTGTTGTCTGCAAGAATCATATTCCTAGTCAGACACTCTAATTGGGTTACAAACCTGGTTCCAGTACCAAAGAAAAATGGTGAAATCAAACTGCGTGTGGATTTCAGAAATCTGAATAGAGCATCAAAGAAAGATAATTATCCAGTACCCTCACTGGATGAAGTGCTTTAGATTGTCAATGGATCTCAGATGATGTCCTTCTTGGATGGTTATTCAGGGTATAACCAAGTTATGGTGCAGTATGAAGATAGGCACAAGACTGCCTTCACCACAAAGTGGGGCACTTTCACCTACAAAAGGATGCCTTTTGGCCTGATTAATGCTAGAGCTACATTCCAAGAGCAATGGACATAGCCTTCAAATACATCATTGATAAGTGCATAATCATTTATATGGATGATCTAACTGTCTTTTCCAAAAAGAGAGATGATCATACTTCAGATTTATGCAAAGTTTTTCAGAAATGTAGAGTTTGGGATATCCCTCAACCCAAAGAAATGCATCTTTGGAGTAACTGAAGGTAAGTTATTAGGGCATATTATCTCTGAAAAGGGAATTTCCATTGATCCCAAACGTATAGAGGCTATTCTAAAGATTCCACCACCTACTAGTAAAAAGGAAATGAAGTCATTCTTTAGCAAGATCAACTTTGTTAGGAAGTTCATCACAAGGTTTGCGGAAATAGTTAAACCACTGAATGCAATGTTGAAGTAGGAGGCCAAGGTGGAGTGGAATGCAGAAGAAAAGGAAGCATTTGCTAAAATAAAGAGGGCTATTGTTGAAGCTCCAGTTTTAGTAAGTCCCGATTATGCTAGACCATTCTACATATATTCATTTGCTTCCGACCACTCCTGTGCTGCTATATTAACTTAGAAATTTGACCAAGGCAATGAACATCCCATAGAATTCATGAGCACACCATTGAAGGATGTGGAGCTGAGGTACCCAAATGTGGAGAAGTAGGCTTATGCCTTAGTCAAGGTAGTCAAAAAATTTAGACATTACATCCTAAAAAATAAGATCTTTTCTATAGTTCCTGATCCTGCAGTTAAGCTTCTATTGATATAGAATGAACTGGGAGAACGTAGAGCCAAGTGGGTAACTATGCTACAGGAGTATGATATGGAAATTCAGCCCATGAAGCTGGTAAGAGGGCAGGGGCTCACAAAGACAATGGCAAAGATAGGCCCTAATCTTACAGCTTAGGCTTATACTTTAGAGGATGTTTCTCCTGGCGAGTGGTATGATGATGTTGTTCATTATCTCTTGACCCAGAGATGCCCTAATCGTCTCAATTTAGTACAAAGAAGGGAATTGTGCTTAAAGAGTGATAGTTTCATGTTACAAGAGGTTGTCTTATACAAGAGAAATCACAAAGGTGTGTACTTAGGGTGATTAGGAAGGGCAGAATCTGAAAGAATGATGTTAGAATTTCATGACAAATATGGTACAAGCCATGGGTCAGCACCTTCTACAGCAAACCAGATTCTCAGAGCTAATTACTATTGGCCTACGTTATTCAAAGACACCCACAACCATGTCAGGACATGCCATGTGTGCCAGACTGCAATAGCCAAAGAGAATTATGCCGCACTCCCACTCCAACCTATCTTTGAGGTAAAACCTTTCACACAATGGGGAATGGACTTCATTGGCCCCATCAATCCACCCTCCTCTGCTGGTCACAGGTATATTCTCAACATTACTGATTATTTTACACGATGGATAGAAGCCCTTGCATGCAAATAGTGTACTTCTAAGGTAGTAATTAATTTCATCGAATCGGGTATTCTTAATTGTTTTGGGTGCCCCATGTCTTTCATTTGTGATAATGGCCCTGCATTTTCATCATTGAAATTTTCTAATTGGGCTTTTGATCATGGGATCATCATAAAATTTGCATCCAATTACTATATGCAGGGTAATGGGTTGGTTGAATCCTCTAATAAGAATCTCCTGACCATCATCCACAAGTTATTAGGGAGGAACCCTAGAGACTAGCACACCCAACTCATATTTTCTCTTTGGGCATATTGTACAAGACATAAAGCTTCCATAGGGATGTCACCCTACCACCTGGTTTATGGATTAGAACCTGTGTTCCCTATACAATTGAAAATTCCTGCCCTTCAGTTCATTAATGACTATTATGATGAGGGAGATAGACGTGAGGCAAGACTTGTCGAACTATTGCACCTTGAAGAAAAGAGGGATGAAGCCCTAGAGAACTTTGCTAAACATCAAGGAGTTGTCAAGAGATGGTTTGATAAGAGAGACAAGGTTAAAGAATTTAGGATTTTTGACTTGGTTCTTTCCTAGGATAAAGCCCATGATCGTAAGGGAGAGCATGGAAAATTTGATAAACTTTGGCTTGGAACTTACCAGATCTCAGAAATTCTGGGAGATAATGCTTTTCGTTTGAAAACTCTCACTGGAGAGGACATCCCACTGCCTGTCAATGGGCAGTATTTGAAGCATTATTTCTAGTCTTGAGCTATTTTCAGCTCTCGTCTTGTATATAGCTAGATTAGGGTTTTCCTTTCTGCTTTGCTTTTGTTTGTTTTGGTTAGTGTAGGTTTACTTTTGGTTTGTTTGTTTTTGCGTTGCTTTTGCTTTGGGGGTTTCTCTGTTTTCGCTTAGATGTGTTGCACCTGCATGGCAGATTTATCTTCTCTGGAATTGTTCTAAGTATTTCATTGGTGAAATTTAGTCTTGCATCTTCAAAGGACGGTTGAATTCTTTGCTATTGCCAACAGTCTTAATGTCAGATTTATAGAAGATTGGTCACTAGCTTTGATTCAAATTTGAAGTACTCTAAAAATCTTATATCCACCATATATCTTAAGAATCATGCCGTCACTATAGGAATCCTTGTGAAATCTTGTCAAGTGAAAAATCCTATTTCTACTTTAGTGCCACTGTGGTTCTCAGCCCTGAGTGTGAGCTTCATTGTTCATGAGTTGAAATGAAAGAGACATATAAAAAATATCAAAAGAAAAAAAAATGAAATATTGAATATCAAAAGAATAAATTTAACTTATCAGGGATACCTGAATATCTCTACCGGGGCTATAGACACCTGGATGGCAGTAGAGATATGTTCAAGAGAGTCACAACGATAACCTCATTGGGGCTATAGACGCTTGACTGGCAGTGAGGCTCTATCTAGGTTGCTTTTGAAGTTAGAATCCTTATATAGCCTAACTTGACTGAACTTGGTTTCTGTAGTAACTTAAGGAGGGGAATGAACTCATGTGCACACACTTAGATTTTCAGTTTATGGAAGGTTTGGTCTATCATTTGGTTCTGATTCTTTGAATCTTTGCATCCTGACTGTTTGTTTGATGGTGAGATTGAAACCAGAGATTCTGGGTTCTTGATTCCTATTCATCATCAAATGCTCTAGAGCATTTTCCCAATAGAAGTCACCATTTGTTGTGCAGTTTTTCACACACACGCCCCGCTGGAAGCAGGGACCCTCTTTAGCTTTGGTTTTGGTGTTTTGGCCCTTTCTTTTGGGGTTTCATCTTACTTGGGTATGTGCTTAAATGTTTATTTTTAATGCCTAAGTGTTTCCCTAGGTTATTTATTAAAAATCTTAAGTTTTGGATGAATTTTGGGCTTTTGCCCTGATCGGGATTTTCCACCCTGGTTGGATTTTCCTGGATCCTGCTTGGATTTTGGATGGATCTTGTTGCTCGAAATTTTTTTATCTTCACAGATTTCCATGTGGGTTGGACTTTCTCGGATTCCACCCTGTCGTTGACACCCCGGGTTTCATGACTATCTTATCGATTGCATTAATGGCTTCGTACGCGCTTTGAAGGTTGGTTTTTACTTGATTTCTGAGATCTTTTGGGTCATTATGCTTACTATTTTCCATTGTTTGAGCTGAGGAGTGCTTTCCTTCAATTGATTGACTTCATTTTGGGGTGTTTGGGCTTGAATTGATTGATTTGGTGGCTATTTCTTGTGCGTTCTTGCCTCTGTTCTTTGTGGGCACCGCTGGGCTTCACATTTGCTGCTTCTGAGGTCAATTTCTGCTTCACAATGGTATGTGTCTGATTTCTCTGTTGTGAATTGAATTTTGAGTGGCACATTGGTATTGTGAGAGCTTGTTGAGTTCTTGTGTATTTGTTTATTTCATGCTAGGGTTGTTCAGTATTGCATCATTTGTCATCTCCTAGGTGAGTTTTGAGCTCTTTTGTCTATTTGCATTTCAATGAATCTTGCCTGAGAGTAATTAGTAAACCCTAGTGATGACTTAATAGTGAAACAACTAAATTTTGAACTTGCCTATGTGCTAATGATGGATGAGTAGGGTTTTGGACCTAGGGCAATGTCATATCAGGTGATTTCGTCTTAAAATTGACCTAGAATGCAGTGTAAATTCATGAAAGGCCCATCCCTGACTTGCCCTAAGTTAAACTTTTTGAAATCTATAGTTGGTTCAATGTCTGGGTGAAATCGTGACTCTTCGTCCCTTCCAAATATGTTCGCTATGACCTTTCATCGTCAGTGAGGCCTCATACTGATCACCTTGTGTTTCACCGAGGTCTTCCTAGGTTCATATTAGATCGCTGTGATAGTGTCGTTTTCACGCCGATAAAGTCTCATGTTCTAGTCAGTGAGACAAGGAGGATTCGCCGAGACCTCACCCTGTAAGAAAATGTCTCATCGACGTGCTTTCCTATTTGCTTTTGGCAAGACAGGCCCTAGTTGCTAGGAGGTCATGGCAGGATTCAGTAGCTTCATCGATATTTATTTGCTTTGCCAAGACATCTGTCCTTCAGTAAGACATCCCCCTGAGCACTTTTGCTTTCATCGAGCTCTTCTCTTTTCAGTCACTGTAACCCTTCAAAGTTAGGAAGATGTCACAACGGTCTTCCTATGTCTCATAAAAGCCCTTTGTGAGTTTGTATTTAGTCGCCAGGACACTATAATTCTCATGTCGAAAGTCTTTCTATTGGCAAGACAAACCTCATCACCAAGAGCTCATAGCGGGTTCCTTTCATCTTGTCGATCTTTCGTTCTATCGCTGGGACTTTCGCTTTTGGCAAGACCTTTTGTCGAACATATCCTGCTCTTGTTGAGTGCTCTTCAAGGTTGAGGAGACATTCATGCTTCGCTGAGACCTTACTACGATATCCCTACTCTTGTCGAGACCTTCGCTTTTGGTGAAACTCCTAACAGTCACTAGGACTTCATAACGAGACCTTTCTTTCTTAGCGAGCCCAAATTTTCTGTCGGGATGACTTCATAATGTCAGAAAGAGGTTATATCGATGGAAATATTCATCAACGAAACATAATGTAGTCACTGGGACCTCATATCAAAAACTTGAGTCTGGCCGAAGTGATTGTTTAAACTTTGATGGTCGGTGAGACAAGATGAATTCACTAAGACCTTACCCCGACCACCCTTGGCTCATACCGATATGTTTGCTATGTCCCTTTTTGTCGAGACATTACACTGAAACAATTGACTCTTGGCAAAACCTATTCTGATAGCATCCTTCAGCGTGACTCCCGGAAGTCGCCAAGACTTCTCGGCGAAATGATTGTCTCTTGTTGAAACCTTCGTTCCAAGAATCTCCATTGGTTCAGAAAATTTCCTTAACCGCAGATGTCCACCAGGTCTAGATTTCTTTGAAATCCATTATCTCCCAGATTTCCCAAAAATCCTCTTTGGCTCGTTCTTCGCGAGAATCTGTCTCCGACGGATTTTCCCAAAATTTGATAAAATGTAGAGGAATATTGAATAGCATGATATGTTAGTGATTTTCAATGCATTTTATGATTTATTCATGCTATCTTATGAGCTCCCATGTGGTTTATTGATAAAAAATGATCAAGTTTAATGATTAAGTAGGTGTTTCATGGTTATTCCGTTGGAATCTGATCGGTCTAGAATTTCCTGAAATTCCTTTCTGGCTCAGATTCTGCGGATGATCTTGAAACCCGAAATATGTTGTGGTCGTTTTATATGAGATTTAATAACACCTTGGCTATATGAGATGCTTTCTAATGGTGTTTTGATGGATTAACCTTGCTTTCCTATGATTTTTACTATGTTTTCATGTTAAATACAGGCTAAATCAAGCAAGGTAGCATCTGGTTCCTCATTGTCCGATGTGGAGAGGATTAAGCTGGACATTAAGAGCAAGGTCCCTGAGAGAAAAGTCACTTTTGTCTGGTCAGAGGTGACTGATACGAACATTGGACAATGGGACTATGGAGAGTTCAAAGAAAGAATGGTGGCTGAAGATCTTCCTTTGGTGGCCAGGAGAATGAAAGAGTCAAGTTTGTCACATGTTGTTGGTTTCCCTTCTACAGTGCAATGCTATCAACTAGTCCTTAAGTGTGCCAAGCACTATGATCAGGACACATAGAGAATAATTGGCCCTCAAGGGAGGGTTATAGCAAATCTTAACCTGGTCTCCATTTCCCAAACATTTGATATGCCGGACAGGTCTCATGTGGTGGGATTCACCATTGAGGTAGCTCAGGAATTCTACGATGAACAGACTGTGAAGTCATAGCAACTTATCAATTCCTGGCTGGAGAAGCCCAAGCCACATTATTCCAAGCTGCCCAAGTAGTTGTTCCGAGCAAAATTCAAGAAGGAGTATTATGATGCCATCACGTTTCTTAGCAGGGTGGTTGGATTGAGGAGTGCTGGTACATTTGAAAATTGGATGTGCCATGCCATTGTAAGGATGGAACAAGAAAAAATTGACTACCATTTGGCAGGGGTCATTAGCCAAGTCATTCACAAGAAATTGTCCAATGTGTTGTAGACAAAGACCTTCACAATGACATCATATTTGGTCTATGCACTTGCTAGATTCTATCCCTACAAAGGATTGGATACAAAGGGAATTTTCGGAAAGGACATCATCTATGAATTTTTCCCTCAGTTGTATTTAGGAAGATCGGACTATAGGAGGGAAAATGATGCATTTACCATGCATATTACCAAAATGCTTCAGGAAGTAGAGCATGTCAGAATTTCAGATCAAGCAAAGGAGCTCATCAAGAAATATGGAGCCTGGTTCATCCATTTCCCAACTTTCTCCTACATTCAAATTAATGGTTGCCAAAGGGCCCCATATAGACTTCCAAGGTACCCCACTGATCACATCATATTGTTGGAAGTCACTAGGCAGATTTGTGACTTTGATGCCATTGTCAAGAAGGACAAGCATAAGACTGGTTTTGGTGGAGATTTCCCACTAAGGATTGGCACTAGAGAGGTTTGTCCTTCCATTAGTTCTGCCCAGGCTTCAAAAGAAGAATTGAGTGCTCTTGGCTTGTCTTTCCACTCTAAGAGATCTAGATTTGACATCACAGGAGAGGCTCAAAAGAAGGCCAGTAGAGAATATAGCCATAAGGTAAATTTGGAGGACTACTGGGCCAACTGTAGTGATGAATTTGAGGTCAAAAAGAAGAAATTATCCTGACTTCTAGTTGAGTTAGTTCAACTATATAATGTGAAGGCAGTTCCTGATCAATTGGAGGATGATGGGAACTTGATCCAGGATCATGCCTATGAAGCAGTAAAGGACAAACTAATCGGTGATGTGGATTGGTTGGAAGAGGAGAAGACAAAACCGAAACAATTGATGGATCCAGTCTTCAAATTTACTAGGATGTGGCTCAAACATATGATATGGGAATTGGAGAATAAGGGAGTGAAATGCACGTACAACCTGATGGGAGATTTAGATTCCCACTCCACCTCTGAAGAATCCACCGAACAAGATCTGAAGGGAAAAGGCAAGCTAGATTCTCCTGTAAAAGTTAAGTCTAAAGATGTTCCAGGAGAAGCCCAGGAAGCAGAAAAATAGAGAAAGCCAAAGGCCAAGAAGAGGACAAGGACTAAGAAGTCCAAGCAGAGTCCTGAGGCTGATGCTCCTATGCCTAAGAGGAAAAGAACTGTCAAATTGTCAGAGAGGGCTAGCTCCAAGGTAGGGGAAGAAGTTTCCCCACCAGTAATAAATGTTGAAAGCTCAAAGGAGAAGGCCAAAGTGCATGCAAGGAAGTCTAGGACTCCTCCCAAGGACAGTGTGCCTAAGGCTGACCTACCTCCATTGGCTTCTCATGAGGAGTGGCATGATGATGTGCCTCCCACTCACGAAGCTCAAGGAAAACTGAGTGAGTCAGAGGATGTTGAGGATCATCCAGATACTAAAGGTGAGGAATTCCATGAGGGTGATCTCCACAGTGCAAAGGTAGAAATTGAAAATATAATGCAGTCCCTGATGGTTGCACATGTAGACTCTCCTGTTAGAACTAAAGCAGTTGAATCTCCTCCAAGGGAGGTAGAGGCAGTGAAGGATCCATCACTTGAACAAGAGGAGGAACATGTTGAAGAGGAAGAAAGTAAGATAGATGAGACTCCTGATGAACAAAATTTGAATGAGGAAATAGCAGGAGATCAACAAGAGGAAATGGGGTAGAGCAGGGCGCAATTAGAGTCTACTATCCCTAATTGGCTAGACAAGGAGATAAAGAGAAAGCAGGTGGTTGTGGAGGATAGTCCACCGAATTGGGATGCACTACTAGCCATAATTGGAAAAGATAAAGGTAAGAAGGCTAGGGTGATCTCAAGGATTGAAAGAGATGAAGCTAATGATCGGTTTGTTCATATTGCCACCCCTACTCCAGATAAAAATAGGGATGATGTGGTTGGAAAGGACTACAATATTTAGACTTTCAATCTAGGACCTACATCAGTCGAGCAGGACAATGAAGATTACGAGGGTTCAAGTGTGGTTATTGTAAGTAGATTGAGGGAGGAAATGAAGACCAAGCAGGAGCTAAAGAAAGAAAACAAAAATCTTAGGAAATGCTTGGAGGAATTAATGAAGCCCTTGCAGTCCATTGATCGTTCTTCCTTTGCTACATATCCTCTACCTCAAGAGACCATCACCGAGTTAGAAAAGATGAAATCCTCCACCCTTTCCACTACGAATTGGTTGAAAGGGTGCAAATAAAGGGTGATGAGGATATTAAGGAAGTCCTGTCAATGGGGAAGGATGCTATTATGGCAACTGATTGGTTGAAAGCAGTGTTGGCACAAGATAAGGAAGACACAGACCTCCCTCTACAGAAAACTAGAACTCTAATGGAATACACCCAGGACAAATTGGTGAGTGACGGGATCCTTCCTTCTTCCAGAGCTGTCAAGCAATGGGAGTGGTTTGAAGCGTTGCAAATTAGGCAAAAGGTGTTGAAAAAGATTCACAAACAGAGGAGGTAGATCAATGACACCCTCAATGGTGTCTATAATGGTTGCATCACTTTCTTTGAAATTATGACAGGAAGAAGGAAGATCGCACCCAAGTACTTGAGCCTGGAACAATTGAGGAAATGGTGGCATGATGTTTATACACCAAGTAATGATGATTCTGTGTCCGAGCACTAGTTGGATGATGCCACCACCTACCTTGCAGTTATTGACAAATACCTAACGTATAGGGTGGACTGGGATAAGTTGGTCAAACGGTCAAGGGAAGAGATTGCATCCATTGAAAGGTGACTTAGGGTTATGCCAGTACCGCCTGTAGCTGACTTAGATGGGGCGTTCTTGAAGCTACATGAAGAGTCAGATCAGAGTAAGGATAATAGGGAAGAGAGCTAATGATGGTCTGCGGCGCGATTTGTGCTTCCCTATTATCTTCCTGCGCATCGTCTGAGCTGCATTGTGAATCCCGGGCCGACTTTGATGGAACATGCATTTATTGCTTATTTAACCAATTTTGGGTTTCTCTTGGCTGAGTGGTTGTGCCTTTACTACTGCAAAACCCTTGCCTGGCCAATGGGTTTCTGGGGAATTCTATTTATTGGGCATGTCACCTCATTTGTAAAGGGTTAGATAGTTAGAAGGTTAGAATTTGTAACTAGAATATAGAGATCGATATAAATCAGAGCTAGTTAGAAGTAGAGTAAGTTAATAGGTAGTTTCCCTCAAGCAAATATTGTAACAGAAAGCTAGAATTATTGCTACAATGAACAATTTGAATACAAGGAATGACATTGTGATTTAGTGCCATACTTGTTTTCTTTTGTTTTGCATGGTTCTTGTTATTCTATCCTTAAAATTGCTTTGAGTTGGTCAATATTTAGATTAGATTCAATTTGATCATGTTTGTGATTTGATACTTGAATGTTGCAACAATCTCTCAGTCCATACTTTTCACAACCAATTGATTGTTAGTTTCTTTGCAAAGTTAGCCTGAACTTTTCATATTCCTTGTGCTTAAGTTCGATCGTGAAGGTTTATTCACTTCAACTGCAATAGGGTTGTTTGAATGAATGTTCATGATTTGAAAATCTTAACACCTCAGAAGATTGCACTATTTTCTATGAGATTGCAGATTTATCTAGGTCGAGTAGAGATCAGTTTTGAGGGATTGGTCCATTTCGAGTGTTGGTTGCTTTCATTGTTAATCTTAGGTTTAGTATTAGATTTAGAAATCTCTTTGAAACCCTTATTCTTTTTCTATTTCTTTGATTATTCGGTTAAATCTAGGGTTGAAGTATCATCAGTTTGTTAAATATGATAGAATCAATTCAGTAGTTTGCTTGTAGTAAGGTCCCATTGTGATTATCAGCATTTTCACATTTTATCACTGAGTTGTTTATGCATTGTCAAGAACTAACATTAGAGACCTTGGGGTTATATCTTGAGGCTTGCTGATAAAGATTTACCTTTCAAGAGAGATAGGATATTGCATCTTGTCTGTGTTGTTGCTATGCAGAAAACACCATCAACAGTAATGTGCAGGATGAAGACTAAAAGGTGATGGAACCCACATTCTTGGAACTGATGGTTTTGGTCTTTGATTCTTCTTTCAGTACAGACTAAGACAATTGGCCATAAGTGTGGGGAGATGGAGGCATTGTTGCCACATTAAGAGTAGTACACATCTCATACTCTCCATAACCCTTTTCAAAGATCTAGAATTTAGTGATGGTGGAATTAAATGTGGTGGATAGAGTGGAAGATGTATTGGATGATGGATTTGAAGATGGAATGGATGGTTATGCCTAAGGATGTCCCACTTCTACTCCTATATCTTGAATGTGGGAATGAGGCTTCAAGAGTGTGACAATATTCAAAAGGCCAGGGGTCAGCATGGATAGTGACTTCAACCCCATTATATGGAAACTTCAGGCATTGATGATATGTGGAAGGAACGACTTGCATGGCATGAATCCATGGTCAACTAAGGAGAAGGTTATACAATAAGTCTAGATCAAGGACATGGAAAGTGGTATATTGAACAACTAGGCCAACTTGGATGGGAAGGAAAATAATACCTTTTGAGTCTCTTTCTGCGTTGTCATATGCCTTGATTCTGATGGTCTAATTGTCCAAGTCAGCATGAGTATATCCCACCTGTTTTATGAACTTTAACATGCATAGATTCAGGGAAAAAATACCATTATCTACCAAGACCCTATTTACCTTATGTTGGTGACAAGGACTTTAATGTGTAAGGTGTGGTTATGAGATGGATCAATTGGTGGCATATCATGTTGGTTAAAACCCAACGAATAGTTGGATGATAGATGTCCCACAAGAGCTTGAAATTTAGTGGGTTCAATATCATTTGGCACATGTGTATCCTATAAAGCCTTTGTGAGAATCTCCTGATGAACTGGGGAAGACCTAAGAAAATATAAAATAGATATTTGTGCAGGGGCCTTGCCAAGATGATCTAGGATATTGTAATGTGAGCTCACAGGAGCTAGTTAAGATGAGATGGAAGGCCCGAAAACTAATATGCAAGTGTGGCGAGTGGTAACAGCGCATTGGGGATATTTTCCTTTGACACAGATCATTGATACACGTGGTTCCACCTAAGTGATGCACGTAACAATATTCTTATACTTATATGGCACATTGTTATAACTATTATTGTTTGTGAGGTTTTTTTGATTGTTATTGTTAGACCCAATGTTTTTATTTGATGTGCTAGGACCTTGGTTATGTTTGGGAAAGGAATTTTGATATCTCTTCAACTAAGCATTGGATGAGGGTGATTGGTTTGCATCCACTACAATGTCTCCTCGATCAATAGATCTTGGATGTAACCATTAAGCACTTAAAATTTATTTATGGAATGACCCTTAATATTGTGATAATCACAACACTCATTCTCTCTATAGCAGTTGGGCTTTGACTTTGACTCATCAAAAGGCTTCATGACAGGATAAGTGATCACATAATTTTCTTGGAGTAACCTCTTGAATAATGCATCTAGAAACTCTACTAAAGGAGTGAATATGTGTCTATGTGATGTTCCCTTATTTAATCAAGACAATGTTGCTTAAAACCACCAAGTTCTCAATAAAAATAAATGAATTTCAATTGTATATTCTCAATGATAGATTTCCAATTAAGAAACTCGGATTTGCTATTTTATATTGAATCTCAATTGTTGACTGTATGCTATAATTGTAGTGATGAGATCCAAATGTCCTCTTTGTTGTTGTTTGTGATTATAGTCTTTCGACTGGGATGTTTATTGTTGGAAATGTCTACAATGGTTGATGAGAATAATCTTCTTAAGCCCAATGGATAGAATCAAGCCTTGCATATTTTGTGATGCCTTCACTTTGTATAGGGCCCATCCTCTTCCCTATTCGACCTGTGATGTTTGTACGTGTTGTGTGATGTATTCCTCCTTGAAACAAGTCTTCCACCCTTAGCCTTCTATTTGACTGTAGTCAAATCTAAATGCAGATCTTTTATCCACTTGATGCTTCTTCTAATTATTCTTTTCTTTCTTAATCACCAGCTTCTGAACTTTTACTTTTGTTGATTCATTCATTCTCTTCTCCTCACCGTGTTTGACTTGATATAGGGATGATACTTCAAGAGACCCATCCAAACCTTGTGTACCTTCATCAATGAGATGTGTCCTTCCATTATTGAATAACCATTTGAAATTATCTTCTTCTTGTGCTTGATCAACTGCATTGACCTTTGATTAGTGTAACATATTTTATTTTCTTATTAGTATATCTAAATATATCTAAATATATATATATATATATATATATATATATATATATATATATGTATATATACACATATATGTATGTATATGCATATATTATATCTATTCAAAATATAAATATATTAGGCTTAAATACTTCCCTTATGAGGGGGACATCACAAGTCTCCCCCTCTTGATTTTTCTTATCCTCAAACAATTCCTCCTTGGTGCACCTGTCTTATCTTGGAAGAAGATTGTAACTTTTTTGTTACACCTAATCTCCTTGCAAGCCTTCTGGATACCTCAATTTGAGTATATCTAGCCTGATAATCCTGGAAGAATATTGTAACCTTGTTACCCTTAATCTCCTTCCAGGCCTTCTAGATACCTTTTGCTAAGTATATCCAACCTTATAATCCTAGGAGAAGATTGTAACTGTGTTACTCTTAATCTCATCCCAGGCCTTCTAGGTACCCTTTTTTCTTAAGAGTACCCAGCCTAAATCTCAAAAGCGAGCCTTTCACTTCTCAGGCCTTATGGACACCCTTTTTTGGTGTATCCATCCCTAAGATCTTTGAAAGAACCTTGGTTCTGTCTAGGTCTTATGGATACCCTATTTGAGTATATCCATCCTTATGCAGATTATCTTCATGGGACACTTATGAGCAAGACCAATGTCTTATTAACTTATTTTAAAGATATTTCATACAATAGACTATTTTTTTTCTATTCAAGGGCCATTATGTCTTTCCCTTCTTGAATTTGTTTATCTTTGAATTCTTTAATAGTTTCTTCCCTTTCCCATGTAGCATCTTCTTTAGGGAGTCCTTTCCATTTGATTAAAGACTCAGTAATGATCCTATTCCTCAATTTTTGTTCTCTGGTGTCTAGGATAACTTTTGGTTCCAAGGTAAGTTGTCCTTCTTCATCTAGAGGAGGTAACTCAGTGCAAGTGCAATGTGTAACTTGCTTCCCGAGGACCTTCTTAAGCCTAGATACATGGAAGACATTATGGATCTTGCTATGTTCTAGCAATTCTATCTCGTAAGCTACCTCACCCACCTTCCTTATAACTTTATAAAGATCGTAGAAACATGGGTTAATCTTTTTAGTTCCACTCTTCTTGATTGATGTTTACTTGTATGGTTATAGCCTCAAAAACACTAGATCTCCAATTTCAAACGTCCTTTCTATGTAGTGTCAATCAGCATAAACCTTTTGTTGGTTTTGGGCTTGTTGTAGGTTTTCCTTGAGTGCTTTCATGAGGTCATCACTTTTTTGGATGAATTCTTGTGCACTTTGCACTTTGCTTTCTTGGATGACCAAGTTCCAAAAGGAAGGAGCTTCATATTCATATAGGGCCTGAAAGGGGCTCATCCCAATTAACATGTGGTGGATAGTATTATAGCAATACTCACCCATGTGTAACCACTTTGTCCATGTGATTTGTTGTCCCGTGACATAGTTTCTTATAACCTTCAATCCATCTGTTAACTATATTTGTTTTCCCATCCATCTATGGCTGGTAACGATTGAGCGGTGAACTTCCTAGAGCTGTCAAAGTAAGATAAGGTCATCTTATTAATTATTGATCTTAGTTCTTTGTTGGGATGGTTCTTCCTCCAATTTGGATTTACTTGGGTCTTGACTTCATAATATTATTTAAATGGTATAATCCTTTGTATTGCAGGGTCTAATCCAGCATACATATGAGCAATATCTTATGCATTATTGGTGTTTGGTTCTTCTTCTTCAATGAACTTTGGAATGAATGGAGGCATGGTTGGTCTCAGTGTGGAACTTTGAGTTGAATGCTCATTTTTGGAATGGTTATTTTATTGGTGTTGTTGTTATTCATGCTTTGGAGGTCCTAGAGGATCAACTGATTAGTTTTCTCAAACTTTTCGTTTGTTTTCTCCATGAATGTTCTAAGCTCTTGAGCCAATTTATTAGCCATAGATATTTTTTTGTGGTAGGTTCGCATTCACTTCTTCCCTACACATTAGCAAGATCGATGCTCAGATACCAATATGATGTTCCCTTATTTAATCAAGACAATGTTGCTTAAAACCACCAAGTTCTCAATAAAATCAATGAATTTCAATTGCATATAATCAATGATAGATTTCTAGTTAAGAAACTCAGATCTAGGATTTTATATTGAATCTCAATTGCTGATTGTATGCTATAATTATAGTGATGAGATATGAATGTCCTCCTTTTTGTTTTTCATGATTATAGTCTTTCGGCTAGGATTTATTGTTGGCAATGTCTACAATGGTCGATGAGAATAATCTTCTTAATCCCAATGGATAGAATCATGCCTTGCATCTTTTGTGATGCCTTCGCTTTGTAGAGGGCCTATCCTCTTCCCTGTTTAGTCTGTGATGTCTATACATGTTGTGTGATGTCTTCCTCCTTCAAACGAGTCTCCCACCTTTAGCCTTCTTTATGATTGTAATCGACTCTAAGTTTAGATCTTTTATCCACCTGATGCTTCTTCTAATAATTCTTTGCTTTCTTAATCGTCAGCTTCTGAACTTTTACTTTTGTTGATTCATTCATTCTCTTCTCCTCATTGTGTTTGACTTGATATAGGCATGATAATTCAAGAGACCCATCCAAACCTTGTGTCCATCAATGAGATGTGTCCTTTCATTATTGACTAACCATTTGAAATTATCTTCTTCTTGTACTTGATCGGCTGCATTGACCTTTGATTAGTGTAACATATTTTATTTACTTATTAATATAAATAAATATATATATGTATGTATGTATATGCATATATTATATCTATTCAAAATATAAATATACTAGGATTAAATACTTCCCTTATGATGGGGACATCATAGTTTAGCATTCCCTTGATTGGTTTGGTTGGACTGTGGGGGAGGACGGGGTGCACCTTGTGGCACAGATATGACATTGCTAACTAATTGTGGATAAGAGGCATTTTGCAATCTCTGAGAAGTGCTAGCTACCTGGATATGCTTTGTGTCGGTGACACAATCACTGACAACATTTTTGTTTCTATTCCAGTAGCATGATTTGTCCCCATATTTTTTGTCTTTATCCTCTTTAAATATTTTGATGAGCCCTTTGGCAATGAGGGTATTTTCAGTTGTGGTACAATTATCAATGACCTTTGTAAAGGTGGTAATGCAATGAAGATGCCAATTATGAGCCAACTTAGGATGGGAGTTCGTGACAAAGATGCCAACTAACTCCTTTTTAGGAAGAGAGCACTTAAGATGAATAGATAAGGTGCGCCATCTTTGTAGGTAGTTGGAAAATGTTTCTCCATCACGTTGTTTGTCTTTTAGGAGATCTGAGGTATCTATGTCTTTCTCAAGATTGAAAGATAAGTGGTTGATGAACTTATCTAACAAATCGGTGAAGCTAGAGATTGACCCTTGTGGAAGACCCATGAACCAATCTAGAGCTTGTACTATTAAACTTCTTGGGAATAACCGAAGAAGGTAATTGTCATTATGTAGGACCTCCTGACAGTGCATGTAAAACTCTTGCAAATTGTTTTGTGGATCACCCTTCCCCTTATACTTGTTGAATTTCAAAATATCAAAATACTTTGGGAAGGGGAGGAGTGAAATGGATGAGTCAAATAGGTAAGGAAAAATGTCCTCAAACTTAAAGGATTTCTTTGATGTACCCACCTGCAAGTCTTTTAGAGAAAATTTCATGTCTTCCCACTCCTTATTAATTGATGCTAATGGGGGAGGACCTGCTAAATTGGACTAATCATATGGGGCATATTGTTG
Organism: Sequoia sempervirens; assembly: GCA_007258455.2. Lineage (NCBI taxonomy): Eukaryota > Viridiplantae > Streptophyta > Pinopsida > Cupressales > Cupressaceae > Sequoia > Sequoia sempervirens. The sequence continues at coordinate 60,635 of VDFB02335292.1, forward strand.
ATATGGTGGCAGTGGAGGTGAAATAGATTGATCATATGATGGCGAACGTGGATATGAAGGGATTTTCTAGTATTGCTCGACATATGTGGGTTGATGATTGGTGTAAGTTTGTTGATATGATGACGAGGCTTGGTAATATGAGGAGGAGGCACCCTGCTGATAGGATGATGGTTGTTGATTGTAAGACAGATTGGATTGGTAATCATATGTGGGTTGTTGTTGGGAAATGTATGGAGATTGTTGTGGATTAGATTGTTGATGGTAAGTGTTTGTTGGGGCTGCTAAGGATTAGTCTAAGATGGTTGTTGTTGGGATTGTTGTGGATTATAGTAATAATAATTGGTGTTGAGGTTGGATGTAGTGGGTTGCTTTATAGGAGTACCTGGTGGAGGAGAAGACTGATAATAAGTGTTGTGGGGAGGTACTTGATGGTAAAAAGGTGAGAAGTAATGTAGGTGAGGTTGTGATTGGTATGAATGTTGTACCAAAATGTTACTTTGGGTTTGTTGAGAGGGTTGTTGTGACTATGGTGTGATTTGTGGCTAGTGCGGAGATTGTGATGGATTTCCCTGAGGTTGATGTGGTGGTTGTGATGGGTTTCCTTGAGGCTGATGTGGGGGTTGTTGATAAGGTGGTTGTTGTGGATCACCTTGAGGTTGATGTTGAGATGGTGATGGAGGTACGTGAAAAGATGATGGTTGTGGTCCAACATGACTGGGATTGAATGGAGGTGGTGGTAAATTTAATGGATGTATGCAGTTAAGGGGTATATGAGGAGGCACAATAACGAAAGGGTTATATGCATTACCTCTAGTATTCCCTGATGGCTGACTTGGTTGGTTCAGTGGATGAGGTGGTGTGGATGGTGTTGGGGTAGGACCTTGTGGGATGCTAATACCTTGTGTATTGATGGGACTAGGGCCTTGAGGATTGGTAGAACTAGGAGGATTGATAGGACTAGGACCTTGGGAATTATTAGGATCAGGCACCGCACCCATAACTGTAATTGGGGCGTGAGCTTTTAGGATCTGATAACACACATCGTTATAAAATCCAAGTTGATACCATGTATCTTGTGGGATAACTTGAGGGACTTGTGGGACTGACAAGCCTATATTGACCTAAGAAATTTGTGGATCTTGTGATGGAGGGGGTGTGATATTGATGATATGTTGGAAAATAGGATTGTTGCCAAATGCAAGCAAATGAGAAGGATCACTTATTTTTCCAAGCTCACATCACTTCAAATTATAAAAAATAAGATTCTAATAACAACTAAAAATCAACCCTAACTATTATAGCAACAATGAGGAATTATTTTAGAGCATAAAAAGGAGTGCACCTAGCTAGAAACTTGTTGTTTTTGAGCTATGGAGGACTCATTCACCTTCAAGAGTGAATGGGTCCTTTTAGGGTTTCGGAAAACAAATTTAAAGATCCTGTACTTTGATGTCTACACTCTTGAAATCCCTGTTATCAAGTTTTGGAAGGCTATATTCAATTTTGTAGGGCTATTTCTGTGATCTTGCACCTTGAATGACAACTTTGCAACTTTGACAACTTTGATAATCATGCTCTTCAACCTGTAAATTTTCAATCACACTCAAGGATTAAAAAACTTGTTGATTTTTTATTCAATGGGGGTTTTCCTCAGTCAAACCCCTTGTAAGTAATTAAACCAAATGATGAAATAAGATAATGAAGCATGAACATGAAATGATGCAATTATAAGCTTTTCATGATGATATGATCTTTGAATTGTTGCAATAAACTCTTGAATTTTTCTTTGAAATTCTTTGAAAATTCTCTTGAAGTTCCCTATAATTCTCTTGTAAAGTATTAGGATTGCTTAGGATGAAACTAGGTGAATTAACCCCTTATTTATACTAAATTAGGAGATTAACCCTGAAATTCAAAGAACTAATGCCGGCACCAAATCTGGAAAGAAAGATAATTAAATTCCCACTAGAATGAAATTCAAAAATTAGGGTCTCATTATGGGAGGACCCATTCGCCACCAAAGGTGAATTGGTCCTAGCTAAGTTTCTAGGACCAAGCTTTGAGGAGTTGAAAGAGGGACAAAAACCCATTCTAGATCAATTGAGAAAAGGGGGTCATGTTAAGGGAGGACCCATTTGGCATCAAGGGAAAATGGGTCTTGGCTTAGTTTACCAGGACCAAATTTTTCCCAATGAAATAATTTGATATTTAATTTATGATTGTCGGGAGAGATCCTCAGGAGGTGTCAAAATTAAGGCCTAAAAGGGGGGTTAATAACTCCACTTAACCACAATTAATTAGGACCACCTAGATAAATGTGAAAGTTCTTTAAAACAATTTACAACACCTAAACAATGTACATATTATGTGCATTTTTATTTAGAAAGGGGTCCATAAGGCTTAATTAAGCAAATAAGTCCTAGAAAAGTGTGAAAGTGTGTCACAACACTTCACAACACCTTTCCAAAGGATAAATTAAAGCATTATTTAGTCAAATAAAGGTCCTAGAATGATGTGAATCTATACAAGACATTACAAAACCACTCCAAGACACCATTAGTCCAGTTTTAATGTCAATTATCAGATCAAGCAAGAAAAAGGCAACTTTTTCCATTACTACATTTTTCCCCCACTTTAGTGAGAGGATGACCCCATGTCAAACTCAAACTAAAGTAGACATCCAAGACACTTAATTATGCAACAATAACAAAGATACATGATCATACCCTATCAAACGCTAAGAAAAATAAACAAAAACAAAGTATCAAGCACAACTGATTCAATGCGATGTGAGGTAGTGGTTGTTTGTCCATAACAAATGTTGCTCACTCTGGGGCCACAGAACTTCAGGTCATTCGCGGGGTGATTTTTTCCTAAAATATGTATGCTCACTCTGAGGTTGTGGAACCTTAGTCTATCCACTAGGTGATTTATCCCAATGAGGTGGCAAATGAGAGAATCGAATTAGCCTCTCATACCATACCAAAGTCATCCTCCTAACAAGTTCAATAAGGTACCATAATGAAAATGCTCTTTGTAAAAAAAAAAATTGAATGTCATGTAAAAATTTTGCTAAAAGGGAATTTTACTTTGTTTGTGTAATGGTCTTCCTCTTAGGGAACATTGTGCCTAATGTCTCCAAGAGAGGACAAATCAAGGTTTCAGATCGCCCATGGGATGCCTTGTTCACATCATGACATGACAACAGATCATACACTCTTGGATGACATCAAACCCAATAACACCATCAAGAAGAGGACACATCACAAGAAAAAAAAGGAAAATCACACCATGAAATTTTCCAAAAGATGTCATCAATGTATGCCCCCACTTTAAAGTAGTTGCTACACCATCATTGTGAGCAATTTCTTTAAAGTAACCAAATAATTTGATCGTAAGACATGAGAGTTTTCCTCAAAAAACCCTATGCCAAGTCATATGTTTCTGAAGCAAGTTGCGTCATGAAATAGGAAGGAAGGGTTGTCCCCACAAACACACAAGGGATCTATGGATTTGGGGTCAGTATGTTTGTACTACAATGTTGTCATAAAGCATGGAACTATCATCACTCCCCAAATACACATAGAACTGGAAGAATGACACAAAGAAAGTGAAAACAAAGAAAACCTTTTGGGTCAACATGGAAGAAACATGAATGTTTTGATGCCTTGTGTCATCCCCAAAAGGAAAACACAAGAAAAATGAAAAAGAGAAAGAAAATATTTTGGGTCAACATGGAAAAACATAAATGTTTCGACACCTTGTGTCATCCCCAAAAGAAAAACACAAGACAAGTGAAAATTGATTACGAAATAGAGAAGAATGAACATACATATAGAAGAATGCACAAAAAGAGAGAGGAACATCAAAAGAAATGTCACGGGGGATCACATTACGCACATGCAATCAAAGAAAAATGAAAAATGAAAAGGAAAAAGACTAGTAAGGCAAAGGCAAGTCAACCTAAAGCAGGATATCCACCTCCCAATCTCAATTGGTATAAATGGAAGGCGAGAAACTATCCAAAGGGCAACGAAAAATGAAATACTAGGAAGAGGATATCAAATTATTTCCCCCACTTTGTGCAAGGAAAGAATGAGCCGAGGTGAGTGAGGAAAATGAGATCCTTGCATTAGAAAAGAAATGATTTGCAATAAGTGTAAAACATGTAATAGCGAGAATGTTTTAAGATTCTACAACTATTACATGGAAAGGAGCAAGAGGGTGTATTATGCAATCACTCGATGGCAATCATTTTTGTCAAAGTGAAAGTTGCTCAATACTAATTTGAATTCCTGACACTCATTAGTACTATGTCCAAGAGTTATGTGCTATTGACAATGTGGAAAATTTGCATCTTTAGGATACAGTATGAGCCTGTCTTTCATTGGTGGTAAGGTTATGAGTTCTTTGTTTAGAAGAATTTGTATTTTCCTTTCACTTTCAGGTGGCGGACAATCACTTTCAGGTGGCAGACAAGGGAATTTTAGTTTCTTTAACTTGTAAGACCTCTTGCACTTAATAGATTCACCAACTTCTCTAGATGAAATTAGGGCAGGAGGTCCTAAGATGACCTTGTCTTTATTATCCTTATCCTTAGGAGGTATGGGTTGCTCTTTAGGAAGGAGGACATTTATATCAGGAGGAGGATCTAAGATTACCATACCATCACTACGAAGCCTTAGGTATTCTTTAGGAGGTCTTATGTTGTGAGGGGGATCTTGATATCCTAACCCTTTGGTTTCTTCAATTGGTATTTGTTCTAGGACTTGATGAATGTTTTTATGTTCACTTGTTGTATCACATCCTTGTTTGTGTAAGATTATGAATCCTTTTCCATATGTCTCTTTAAGGTTGGTTGATGTGTTGGTCACTTTTTTGACATAGGATGATTGAATGCATGCTTGTTTAGAGGTACTAGGTTCACCTATGGTAGGGAAATTAAGTTCAACTTGTGACTTAGCTTCTGGATGTAAAATATCAAACATTTCAAGTTGTGTTGGTTACTTCATTGAAGGATAAAAGGACGCATTGGACTCAAGGTTGTTAAGGCAATCATTGATGAATTCATTCATGTTGGAATCATCTTCTCCAATGATTTCAACATCATGAGGAGGATATGCATTAGGAGTTGTGTGAGCATGAGTGATTTCAATGTCATTAGGGTCATTTCCAAAAACAAAATATGAAACATCAACCAAAGAGAACAAAGAATTCCACGCATTGCCTAAATAGTTATCCATTTTCAAAAATATTTCAGACCTAAACATTGTAATTTATTGATTAAAGAATTCAATAAACTGAAAAATGAAATGTTTTGATGCGATTTTGAATTTTTAAAATGCACTAAAATGGAGAAATTTAAGCTAAATGCAATGAATTTGATGAAACAACAAATCTGGAAACTAAAACAACAAGATGAATGCACCAAACAGAAGCTAAAAAATGAGATTTTAATGTCCTGAAATTGTAGATCTATGGCTAACAGGGACTCATTCACCAATAAGGGAAAATGGGTTTTGGTTAGCTCTTTCTAGGAGTTTTATATGGATTTCAAGCTGAATTTTAATGTCTTTCCAGATGCCAAAAGCTTTAGGTCAGACCTAGTCAGGGACTTATTCACCTATAAGGGAAAATGGGTCTTGGTAAGGTCTTTTTAAACTATTTTTTAAGGGCTTGCAAGCTTTCATATATATCTTTCATTTTTAGGTTGTAGATAGTAAAATGTTGCTTCAGATTTTCTAGAAATTCAATACAAAAATGCAATAAAAAGATGAAATGTAAGACCTAGATTGAAATGCAATTTTTTTTTGATTTTCAAATGCAATTGAATGAAATCTAAATGAGATGCAAAATGACTGCTTTTTTTGTAATTTTCATATTTAAGAAGTGCAAAACAATGCAAATCTAAACCCTATATGATATGCAAGATTTAAATGCAAAAGAAGAAATCACAATTCAATACAAATCTAAATGCAATGAATGTAAGAGTTTAACTTCAAATGCAATGAAAGAATCCAAAATTTAGAAAAGTGCAATGTTGAATACATCGGGTTGACCAAAAATGATATGATGAAAATAGGATCCTTCCCAAATGTAAGCAAATGAGAAGGATCACTTGTTTTTTCAAGCCCACATCACTTCAAATTATGAAAAATAAGATGTTAATAACAACCAGAAATCAACCCTAACTGTTATAGAAATTATGAGGAATGATTTCAGAGCATAAAAAGGAGTGCACCCGGCTAGAAATTTGTTATTTTTGATCTATGGAGGACTCATTCGTCTTCAAGGGAGAATAGGCCCTTTTAGGGTTTCGAAAAACTAATTTTAGGATCTTGTAATTTGATGTCTACACTCTTGAAATCCCTGTTGTCAAGTTCTGGAAGGCAGTATTCAGTTATGTAGGGCTCTTTTTGCGAACTTACACCTTGAATGACAACTTTGCAACTTTGACAATTTTGACAACTTTGATAATCTTTCTCTTCAACCTATGAATCTGCAATCACACACTCAAGGATAGAAAAACCTGTTGATTTGTTAGTAAATGGGGGTTTTCCTCAATCAAACCCCTTGTAGGTAATTAAACCAAATGATGAAATAAGATAATGAAGCATGAACATGAAATAATGCAATTAGAACCTTGCATGATGATATGATTTTTGAATTGTTGTAATAAACTCCTGAATTCTATCTTGAAATGCCTTGAAAATGCTCTTGAAGTTCCCTATAATGCTCTTGTAAAGTATTAGGATGCTCTCTTGAAAATATTAGGATTGCTTAGGATGAAACTAGTTGAATTAACCCCTTATTTATACTAAATTAGGATATTAACCCCAAAATTCAAAGAACTAAGGCCAACACCAAATCTGGAAAGAAAGATAATTAGATTCCTGCTAGAATGAAATTCAAAAATTAGGGTCTCATTAAAGGAGGACCCATTCGCCACCAAAGGAGAATGGGTCCTGGCTATGTTTCTAGGACCAAGCTTCGGGGAGTTGAAAGAGGGCCAAAAATCCATTCCAAGTCAACTAAGAAAAGGGGGTCTTATTAAGGGAGGACCCATTCGTCATCAAGGGAGAATGGGTCTTGGCTCAACTTACCAAGACCATTTTTTTCCCAATGAAATAATTTTATATTTAATTTATGACTGTTGGGAGAGATCCTCGAGAGGAGTCAAAATTAAGGCCTAAAAGGGGGGTTAATAACTCCACTTAACCACAATGAATTAGAACCACCTAGATAAATGTGAAATTTCTTTAAAACACTTTACAACACCTAAACAACATACATATTCTATGAAATTTTATTTAGAAAGGGTCCCATAAGGCTTAATTAAAAAAGAAGTCCTAGAAAAGTGTGAAAGTGTGTCACAAAACTTCACAACACCTTTGCAAAGGACAAAATAAAGCATGATTTAGTAAAATAGAGGTCCTAGAATGATGTGAATGTGTACAAGATATTACAAAACCACTCCAAGATACCATTAGTCTGGTTTTAATGTCAATTATCAGATCAAGTAAGAAAAAGGAAACCTTTTTTGTTACTACAATTGACATACTATGACATGTCAAATCCTAGCGATGGATTAATACCCCTCATAAGCAATGAGGCAATGATTTTATCCCCATGCTCAGTGAGAAGACAATTTGTCATTTGAACATTATTTGGATCACTAAGCTATTAGTCAATAGTGAGCTCAAGTTGGGTGACCATGCTTTCTTCATGGGTAGGGCGTATGTGAATTTTTGTGTTGGAGTGTGAAGAGCGACTGTTAGTTGGTAGAGAGGATATTGAGCCTAACCACCTTGGGGCTGTTGTAGCTCCATGAGTTTCTTTTCCTATGATCAGGTAGTAACGGGCATGAAAATGCAAGTGACCAGAAGACTAAGATGACACTAAGCCCTAAGATGCACTTAAGTGATGATGTACTAGAAGGTGATTAACTAAAGGATCACTAAGATGATGGATTGATTAATTGATTAGAGGTTTGATAGGATGATTATGGATTGTTGATTGGATTTGATTGGGTGGATTGATTGGATTAGATGATTGATTGGATTGGATCTATAGGATTAACTCTGAACTAGATTGAAGAGTTCAAGTAGATGATATGGGATGTTTATGATTGGATCAGATGATAAAAAAAGGTGATTATGGTACAAATCTACCTTGAGATGGAAGTAGATTGAAGAGGCCATGAAGGATTAATGACTTAGGATGAATGAAAATCCTAAGTGTAGATGATACTGATTAGGGTCAGTTGCCTAACCCAAATGGATAAAATCTCCCTAAAATGATGTCTATGAGACTCAGATTGATGGATCGATGATGGATATGGTATCTAGGGATGACCTAAGATGAACCTATGTGATTAAATTGAGGATTTGATGAATTTGACAAATGTAGATAGACTAAAATGATGATTATAGATAGATGGATGATGATAAAAAAAATGATCACAAGAATGGACTTAGCAAACAATAGGATTTTAGTGGTCAAGAGGATTCACTCTCTAGTTTTTTTATGGGAGGTGGATTTTCCTCTGTATCAGGAAGGATTGCCCCTCTAGGTCATAGGATCACCTATCTAAAGGTTTGCAGGTTCAACTCTCCATATAGTAGTTCACCTGTATGAGATTCATGTTTTTTCCTATATCTTGGACAGTACAGTCAGGACATGCAAGATCGCTAAAATCGTCAGTGGGATTGCCTAAATCTTGGACTATACAGTCGAGATTTGCAGGATCATCGAAATAAAAAGTGGGCTTGCCTAAACATGATTCAGTACAGAAAAGCATGTGCAAGATCATAGTTCAAGAAAACAAGTTCGCCTATCTATGTCTCAGGATCGCTCCTTACTTTGGATGTATGGAGAAGACACATAAACATCTATTGGGGAAGCAAGATCGCCTATTTATTTGGGTGTACAGACATGGATGGTATGGACTTGACATAGGATTTCCCCTATGGAGGGAAGGTTCACCTATTCTATGGGATGTATGGATGGAGGATTGGGAGACTCAGACACAGATTCACCTATGTGGGGGACGTGATCACCTATTCAAGGAATAATTAGATGCGAGATCACCTATCTAGGGTACCTTACCAGTGAGTTTTCCCTTGACAAAAGAGAGTGCACCTATCGGATGACTAGACTGGACTCTGACATGGATTCACCCTTTACAAGGCAGGATCGCCTGTCCACAGTATAAATTCACCTCTATAAGAAGAAAATTTTCCATTAAGGGTAGGAATGGACTATGGCAAAGGACAAGAATAGCAAACAACAAGCAATGGGAAAGGATCGACTTGAACTGACGACTAGCACTAGTATATCATAAGAAGACATGCCAGATAGCACAAGCCTAAAATTAGTGCTAAAGGGTTTACAAACTTGATGTAGGCCCACCACCTTGGGGGTACCTAAGGTTAATACTTTGTGATACCAAGGTGGTTCTTTGGATCACCCTTTCTCGCAAAGGTGAATAGCTAGAGATTTAGTGGCACAGGGTCATCAACAAACGCCACGAGCTCACCTTCACTCTCTCACTCGAAAACAGTCATAGTTCACCATGAGGATTTCTATCTCAACCTAAGGGAGTACGTGGTGAGTAATTTTGAGGTGTCATTTGCAATCCCTACACTACACCAAGTGATGACTAAACATGGGTCTTATCTAGGCTATACAAGCTCTCTAGGGAGTCCTTTATACATTAGGAGGGTGCGTGAGGCACAACCATGAACACCAACCCATCACAAGCATGGATCGGGAGCCCCAACGAGGTATTGGAAACTCGGACCAACCCTTCACACCTAGCTAGGAATCACCCTAGTATCAGTGCTTCACCAAATACAACAGGACTAGATTGGGGTATAGTTTTGGCTCTCCCCCCTTTATATACCCCACCGATACACATGGTTGAGATTGTCCCTTAGGGTGATAAAATCCCCAAGCAGGTCTCCTAAAGGGAAGTAAATAGTAGACATTTTTTATCCCCGGGCTCACACATAGTGCAAGGGGAGAGCATAAACATACTAGTACTCTTAGGTGAGCTCAACTAGACTTGAGGTAGCTATGATTTATGATCTCTAGGATCACTGTACGGTGCAAGAGGGGAGATCATACATCAATAGAAAACTATGAACACAACAAACAAGATTAATTGACCCTTTAGCAAAATTGAAGTGTTCCTAGATTAGTATGGAAAATGACACACACACAAACTAATCTAAGAGTCTTCGACCAATCGTCCTACAACAAACGAATTAGTAGTTTGACCTCTAATCTTGGATGAATGATAAGTTGCACAAATGTTAGTGAAAGCTCACAAACATCAACAAACAAGTCAATTGATAAGTACCCAAATCCAAAATTGAATGAGAGCATAAATTGAAAAATTTTAAGTTCTGGATTACCTCAAGTTTTCCCCTGGGTAGGAAAAATTTTCCTTTTCAAGGATGTCTAGATCGCCTTTTTGGACGATGGGCAGATGTGATATCACTCTTTAGAAGAAAATGTGTATTCCAGTTCGCCTTTGTAATGTAAGCAGGACCACCTTTTTTGTTTGTAAGTTCACCCATCTGTACAGGTCAAGGTGAGTTCACCTCTGAAAATATGATTCTTGTTTGCTGGTTACAAATTTGCATGTTTAGATAATAGGAAATTTTGGAATTGCTTCTTCAAAAGCAAGTTCTCCCCTGCATTAGGCGAGTTTTCCTGTTGAGGTGGATTCACCTATGTACTCAAAATCTAAACTTGCAAAATTTAAAACAACAATAAAAAGTGAAAGTAAACCAGTGACATGGGTCCCACTAGGCATGCCAGAAATATGTGCAAGTGTTCTAGTCCTAAAAATGCAAAAATGTTGATGTAATCAATTATTTAATTACACTAGCATAAGTTTAACTTAGGTCTTTTATTTAATTAATTAAGTCCTAAGTTGCATTATTAGGAAATCATTAATAATGGGTTCATTACCCTTTCCATATATTTAGGAGATAAGATTCCTTCTAGAATATCATCTAGAATTTATCTCAATCAGTTCATCATTCCCTAGGTAGGTAGTTAGGGTTTACATGTTGTCACATGTTGTTAGATCAAGACACATGGTAACATCCTAATGCATCTTGTATCTCACTCTTGCCTATTTAATCAGGGCATATGTACTTTTGTAATCATATTCTAGATCAATCTGATAATCTCTATTTGCATGCTCAAGTTACAACACTTACTATGTGGGTGAATTTCTTCTTGGTAAAGGTCATCTTGAAGGCTGCAGCTTCATAGGGACATTGTGCATCCATTATTTCAACATGGTATCAGATCCATTCCATTGAAAGTTCATCCCAAGATCAAGGAAGTTGGGATAGTGAGATTTTGCAGGCTTGAAGGTTTTGCTTTGCAGGCTAGTTGGCTCTACCCATGAACCAAGCTGATTTCTGGTGTAGATCAAACTCTCTCTGACCTCACCATTTCACTCAGAAGGCCTCAAAACTGATAGATCACCTACCTATTTGTCAAAATCAGAGATATATCATCGGGTACCATTAGAGGTATTTTCTAGGGTTTGCAAGTTCATTGTACGATCCATACAATTTGTTGTAAAAAATAATTCCCTGCAGTTGTCCTCCATGGAAATTTTTTTTTAGAGAAGTGGGCTTTTTTATTTAAAAAAATTGGCCTATTTTTCTATAGTGTTTGGAAAAAAAATTTAAAAAAATTCGGAGTGAACTGGCAATAAAATACCCGGTCGGCATAGAGTTCTATTTTCTATAGCTTTAATAATCATCATCGAGCTTAATATTTTTTTCATTCGCATATATTTTTTATCAGTCGGCATACTTTATTAAAGTCTTGGGAAAAATATTTGTTATCCTCAAATAATATTCATTAAGGTCGGCTTCTTCATATGTTCTATGAGCTATTTAAATAATTGGTGGTCGATTTGTTGTGAAGTCGGCTTCAATTTTTTAGCATATGGGTTTATTTTTTAATCGGTATATATACTGTTGATTTCAATTGCAATTTGCAACATTGAAATCAAACATCGTCCAATTTTCAAAGATCTTTGATAGTGTACGAAGCTTTCAATTTAGCATTTTTTGCAGGCCTTTGTAGGGACCCACATACCATTTGTTGGAGCTTTCATTGCAGGTGGTACCCCGTCCTTTGCAAGGCCCAAGTCGTCCTCTCGTACCATCCACCTTTTTCTATCGTTTCCAACTTCTTTCACTGCCAGCATTTTCTTAGCCCTCTCCAACTCCACCATCCCCTAGGCCTCGGTTACATTGGTGACTGAGGTGGTCACTAAAGGAGGTGGCACCACCTAGAAGAACCACCGTTTAACTGCTCATCCTTCGCTTCACCGCCTCCCTATGAGTGGCACATTTTTTTTAAACTGCTAGCAACCCCCATAGTCATATTAGCGACCGGGTGCTGGTTTTTTTTAAAAGCCCAAGTGCTTATTTTTTGCACCTAATTAGCTTGCAAGCCCTCATAGGGAATATTTTTCAAATCGCCATATCTTTTGACCATGGTGTCAAAATTCAACAAACGAGATATTGTTGGAAAGGTATTTCAGTGTACTTTCTAGTGATGCAATCCATTTTGCATTATTTTTCCTAAATTCAACCCTCCATTCTAGACTTAAAGGATCACATCTTCTCAATCATTTATCAAAATTCAATGATTCCAGCAGTATCAAGAAAGTATTCTAGATATTTTTTCATTATTCCTTTCCTTTTAATTAGTTTCTGCTCCAGGTACTCTTGCATTGGTTTTTTCCAATTTGGTGCATTTGTTCAATTACTTTGACATCCTGAAATTTGAAGAAGGATTTTTTGATTTGGGTGTCATCTCTTTAGTTGCATATTATTATTTGAAAGTTTCTATATGATATTGAAGGTCTTTGTCTTTGTATTTTTGGAGAAATTTGATAGTACATTATGGGGTTTACATATTATCCTTCTCTAACTATGTTGCACAAGGGAAACTACAAAAAATGGTGAGATGAGAACATACATCATCTCCAATCACTTAAATTATTCCCACATCTATATGGTATAGTTCCCCATCCAAGTCAAGGTATTCAGGAATTTGCTTGGAGTTACAGCAGATATACTATCTTTGAGATCATTGTAATGCAAGTTGATTATGATGTTTTGAAAACTATTTATCATTATGATTGTCCTCATATCCTTTGGACTAAGAATTGGGAGCTATATGGAGATTCTAACACTCCACCATTCCCTGATGATCATGATTCAGAATTTCATTCTTCAGATCAGGTACCCCATGATGATATTGCTATTCAGGAGCTTACAAATTTGGAATGTCTTGAATCTTCATATGAGGATGTCAAGAGTTCTATAGATGTTTCTTCTCCATTAGATACTATTAATATACCTTCATATTCAGTGATTCCTTGTCTAGAGTCATTGATTGAGGCTTCCATCATTCATTTGGACACATTCATATTTTCGGGCTTGACATCAAAGAATGGCTTTGTTTCAGGTATTGCTGACTTGGCTACTTCTACAAGTTTAGAGGACATTCTTGAGGGGATATCTCTCCTCTATTTAGATCCTACTTTGGAGAGTTTATTGATTCTCCACATTCCTTTGTCTCGACCTTGGTTGGGGATCCTAATATTACCTTGCAGGCACTTGTTTTCTCTTTGGATATTTCCTATATGAGACTTCTTCCCTTTCATTTCATTATGGATTTGGAGTTTCTTTAGCATCTACCATTGGATTTACTTCTTCCTAGTGGGAGACATGTGGTTTGGATACCTTTGTTGCTTCAGAATTCTTTCAATGGTTTTGAGGGCACTTCATTCAGGAGGGGAAATCTAGTCTCCATATTTTCCTTCAATGGAAGGATCATTGTATTGCATTCTTTGGATCTTGTTCAACATCAATTTCTGCATTGTCTTGGTTTGTCACTTTCTACATTGATTCAACATGTACCCGATTTGAGTGTGGAATCTTCATTTTTAGTGGCAAGGGAGACACATGAGCAATTTTCAGAGACATCATCATTCATATTCATCCTACCTTCCTTCAATTCCTATCCGAAATGGGAAGCTTCTAAGCATTTGTACTTTATTTTGTTTCTTCCAAAAGGGACACAAGTTGTTTTTCGACATTGGATCATGTTTTGTCTTCAAACACTTACCATTTTTGCAGGTGTTCACATATTCTGGGGGGACTATATAGTATCTCTCTTTCCCTCCTATGGGGGGGCTATTGATTGTATTGTATCCATGTGACAGATGGTGTACTTGGGGCTTATCATGGATTCCTCCATCCTTCCTCACTTATCTACATTTCATCTTCTTTTTAGAGAGGATTTTTCTTCCCACAGGGGTTTCCCATTTGCTCCATTTTTGGGAGATTAGTTGCATTTCATATCATTTTTAAATGGGTACCTAATATGGCCATCATGTAGTCGGGACCCATCATCCATTGCATAATCATTGCATAATAATTTCTTCCCTAAGTTGCACTTATGGGAGGTGTTGGTGTAATTAATTATTTAATTACACTAGCATAAGTTTAACATAGGTATTTTATTTAACTAATTAAGTCCTAGGTTTCCTTATTAGGAAATCATTAATAATGGGTTCATTAGCCTTTCCATATATTTAGGAGATAAGATTCCTTCTATAATATCATCTAGAACTTATCTCAATCAATTCATCATTCACTAGGTAGCTAGTTAGGGTTTGCATGTTGTCAAATTTTGTTAGATAAAGACACATGGCAACATCCTAATGCATCTTATATCTCACTCTTTCCTATTTAATCAGGGCAAATGTACATTTGTAATCATATTCTAGATCAATCTGATAATCTTTGTTTACATGCTCAAGTTGCAACACTTTTTGTGTGGGTGAATTTCTTCTTGGAAAAGGTCCTCTTGAAGGTTGTAGCTTTATAGGGACATTGTGCATCAATTATTTCAAAAAAACAACTAAATAAAATTCAAGGAAAGAAACATAAACAAAACACTCAAGATTGGCCTAGCTTAATCAAACAAAATACACAAGAAATATCAACTTTTACCTTGCTTGAATTGTCTCCTTCGATTGGCCCTTTGATGTCAATTTTGTGTACTCCTTTGTTGGCTAAATGGCATGCAACCTAGCTCAAAATCATGGTGATGCTATGAGGAATGCAATGGTGTTGTTAGATGATGGATTGGATGCAAGATGAGTGCTAAAAAGTGTTGCAATAATGGAGGTTGAATGCTTGGTAGTCTCAAAGTTTGCTAAGTGTGTGATAGATGAAAATGAGGCAAAAATCACCATATTTAGGGAAAGGGCCTCTAAATAAATGGATGGATAGGATTCATCCAAGAGGAGGAGATCAATGGTTAGGGTGAGTTGAGACCTCAGAAGCCATCACATGAGGACATGTGGTAGGTGAGGTGGGAATGGGAGAGTGATGTGGAGATGAGATGGAAAAGGTGAGTCTTGTCTCATCTACCCACATTATGGGATGATGTGACAATAGAAGAATTTTAAATTCTTCTAAAATATCCCTTGGTTCTGGAGGTTTGACCTTGGGATTGGGAGAAGAAATTTTAAATTAGTCCTTTATTCCTCCAACGTTGTTGGAGAAATAAAGTGGAATTGAAAATTCCACCTAGGATGCATCGGAAAAATAAAAAGAAATTTTAAACTCCTTGGAAGGTGGAGATAACTTCTCCAAATGTAGAAGGATTTTAATGAAGGTTGACTAGGATACATGTCATAAATGGCATGAGGATTAGGTTAGGTTTAATTGATTTAGTTTATGCAAATGGAGGATTAGGTAGGTTAATGAGGGATTAAGGGCAAGTTGCAAGATATGGAGGCTGTGACCCTAATTATGGTTAGGAATGTGCACATCATAATCACAAATTAATCAAAATAATCTGGATTAAGAGGGGATTATGGAGGATGGGACAAGGAGAGAGAAATAATGAATTTAAAAATTAATTTTAATTCATTTGGGAAAAGTGACAATTAAATAAATTGGACTATTTATTTAATTTAGAGAAGAATAACGTAAGCTATTTAATTAATCAATCAAACACCTTAGGAGACATTAGGACTAGGATGGATATTAACTAAATAATGAGTTATTTAATTAATATTGTTCAGGGATACAGAATAGAAGAATATAAGGGTGATTTTGACCATATGGGGGTGGTCAAATTCAAGTGTCGACAAAGAAAAGGAATTATCAATGGACAAATGAGAAGATAATATATTTTCATCAAGGCATAAGATATCATGTATAGTAGGACATTAGGATAAATTACATAAGCATCCATATGTTCAACATGATATGTAGAAATATAATCCTCACAATACTAATCATCATATATGAAAAAATGTAATTTATTCAACATACACACTTCTATGGACATGGGACTAGCATGACATGAAAGAGAAATATCATCATGAGGTATGCTAATGTCATGTATATGCAAAAAAGGTGTAATTTCATTAAAGGGCATCATAGTAGAAGTTATGGATAGGAGATCCTTGATAGATATGTTGGAAACAAGCAACACTGAGGGGGGGTGAATCAGTGTTTTTCAAAAATTAACTTTATTATTTTGATCTTTAACCTAATTAAAACATTCAACCAAAAGAAATAGAAAGAAATAGAAAGAAAAAAACCACAACACCATAACACAAGGATTTTTACGTGGAAACCTTGTTAAGGGAAAAACCATGGTGGATGGACAATCCACAATATGATTGAGTATACTCAAAAATAAGTTTACAATAAGAGAATGCACTTGC
This sequence comes from Sequoia sempervirens, assembly GCA_007258455.2. Classification (NCBI taxonomy): domain Eukaryota; kingdom Viridiplantae; phylum Streptophyta; class Pinopsida; order Cupressales; family Cupressaceae; genus Sequoia; species Sequoia sempervirens. Next base: position 77,436 of record VDFB02335292.1, read on the forward strand.
ATTCAGGCTCACTGCTCAAAATAGAAAGGCACATTGCCTCACAAAGATTTGGATTAGATCCAAGAGAACGAATTGAGAGAATAGCATCTACAAATGCTTGATTACAGTTTTGGTTAGGCTCAGTAGTTGATTTTTGTCCTTCTGACTAATTATGCACTTTTTCTTTGCTCTGCTCTAACTCGGACCACAAAATCTTTAGTGCACAAGTAAAACTATGCATAAATCGCTCAATCACCCTTCTGATATTCACAACATGCATCGACACACCTTCTACATATATAAAATGATATAATTGAACATTTATATATATCCACGACTAAGAATTTAATCGCAACCTATCGGCTTCAATAAAACTTAAGAATATTTACAACTGTGGGCTCAAATCATGAATAATATTCAATGCACACCCACAACGATTGGTCATAACTTAGCTCAGACCCAAATCAAGATGATCAAACACAAAAAAAAATTGAGTAGACACTCCTCAAATAGCGTGACACTTAAAATCATTTGGGTTGGCCACAAAATACTGATGAACAGAAAGATATCCAACTAGACCTCCAAAATTGCATACAACTTGATATGAGGCACTGAGAATTTTGGACAACACAAGAAATACATCAATTAACCTCCCATAAGATCCAGAACTTAAAAAAACAATATAAAATTTGCATGAGAATCAAAGAACACAAAACTGTTGGATGCTTTGTTCTTCCTGACTATCCTCAATTTGTCTGTTGGTGGAAGTAAATGATGACGTGTGGATCCAAACATCGACTAGGTTTGCCATCAATGACAACACCAAAGTATATTTGCAGTGTCTCCTTCCAACAAGATATTCATCATTATCACAAGGCATATGTTCATCATAGAGTTATAAGAAGATGATATAAGTATCTCTAACAAAAGATGATAAAAAAAAATCAATTCAATGAAAGGTGGAATAGATAACACGTGGTAAAATAACATGTCAATAGAAACCATATTTGCATCTAAAGCATGGCAGGTCAAGATTATATTGAGGATGGATGTGTCATGTGTTGTAAATGATAATAACTATAACTTAGAAATTTTGACATTGGTTTCAATGGAGATAAGGAATTATAGCAAATAACCACAAATCTGCAATCCTATACTCGAACACCAATCCAAATTATTCAATATAAAACATACAACATGAATGAAATTAGATTCAATCAAATGATAAATTTTACCTTCACGTTGTTGTCATGGATTACTTCCATTGTACTTTTTTGTAATGCTTTGCTCTCATATTTTAGTGTGCTTCTTTGCTTCTAGCTCAAAAGCATGTGGATGATCACAATGACGCAAAATTCCAAAGTTCATGGTTAGCCATCAATGTGTTATGAATGCTTTCTTTTATAAAAATGGTTGGTTTGGATGAATGATTCGGATTCAAAGATGAAAGATCAAGATCAATGGTTGACATTTTTTTAGAGGAAATAGATTGGAGAGTTAACTAGCATGATTGATTCAATCAAGGGAATTGATTGGTCAATCAATGGAATTGATTTATTAGTCAATGAATTTGATTGATTTAATCAATGGGATTGATTGATTAGTCAATAGATTTGATTGATTAATCAATAGAGTTGAATAATTAGTCAATGTATGAGAGGATAATAATTAATTATTGGAGGAACATGCAAGTGAGGTTTGAGATGAAATAGGTGAATTAAATAATTTAAACAATTATTTAATTTAAGAAGGGTGTTTGAATGTTAATTAAACAATTAATGATAATTATTTAATTAAAATAGAAGAATAAGTGTAATTATCAATGTAATTAAATAAAATTTATTTAATTAATCAAGAAGATTACTGATAATTCAGACATAATTAAATAATTAGGATTATTTAATTAATCGAAAAGGGTGAATTAGAATGAATTAATTAAATAACACAAAGTCACTTAATTAATAGTAGAATATGGTATTTGATGATAATTAAATAATAAGGAATTATTTAATAATTAGGAAAAAGGGGTAAAAATTAGTAAAAAGGCGTTACTCGCAAACTAGGACAATTTTGGGTATCTACATTTCCCCCCTGTTTGATACAATGCTTTTATAGCATTGTGTGAAAGAAAATATAGAAAAAAAAAAGTTTAAGAGGTGCCCTAGTATACCTCGATGACGACAAGATAGGATAGTGCCCCCTTGGAAAAAATTGTAAATTTTTGAAAATTTTCAAAAAAATGGGAAATTGTTCCAATAGGCTAATTTGATAATGGGAAACGTGTTGGTAGCAAAAGATTTTAATTTTAAGACATTCAGGGTGTCCATTTTTGCATTTTAAGGTCAAAGTTGATGCACCTAGTTATAAAGGAGGGCCCTCTTAGGTCAAAAATGTCTATAAATAGACCCTAGATGGTCCAAAATACTCATTTGTGCATTTTGTTTTTAGAAATTTTAGAGCTCTGAGTGGAGATTTTTTCACGAAGGCTTGGAGAGATGTCGCTTGTTCCAATTGCTACACATAGAGGATATCAGGTTCGAACATTCCATCAGCCTGAGGGATCGGGCAATGTGATATGTAACCCTTCCTTACCATGATTTTTTTTCAATTTTTGCCAAATTTTAGGGGTCAAAAATGGCCAAATAGATGTGGTGCAGTTTTTGCACCACAATTGTAATCGTGTTTGTTGCATCTGTCGACAGGTGCACCGCAAGTGTTTGGTGTGCCACAAATGTTCTCCAAAGTTGCCATTGTTACGTTGCTCGCAATCGTTTCGTGCACTGCAACTATAATGGTGCACCGCATATGTAGGATAAGAAACTTGCAAGTGTTCTCCTGTGATGCATCTGTTTGATAGTGTGTCACATGTGTTTATCCTATATGTAATTGAATTGTACACTCCATTGGTGAGCCACATCTATTGAATGGTGTGACGCATCTAACTATGAAAGATATTTTCTTAATTTTTCACAAAATTTTAAATGTGTAAAAAGTCTAATAGGCTTGTTTAAGTGTAGTGATTGACATAATGTGTTTTTCTTGTAAACACAGTTGAGATTTCCTTTGATTTATACATGAGATAATCGTCCTTCTTCATTCAAGTTACGAGATCATCTGGATGATGAGGAGAGGGATGTTCTACATGCCTTGGGTTTATATCATGTCACATTTGTGCTCGTGATTCGAGCTAATGGAGGAATATTGACTGCCTTGGCTAAGAGGTGGTATTTTGAGACTAGTTCATTTCACTTACCAACTAGAGAGGCCACTATTACTCTCGAGGATTTCTGGCTATTCTTTGTCTTCCCATACATGGGGAGTGTGTCATATATGATCCTGATTATGGATTTGCCACTATTTAGATATGCTTTGATATAGATGATGTAGCCCTCTTAGGAGTGGAGGATTATGATATCCGTTGGGACACACTAGCAGATAGATATGATCAACTCATTTTCATCATCTATAGTGTTATTGGAGGGGTTGTGATACTTGATCACCGAGGATGTGGATTCCCTGTCGTATGGGGAAAGATGCTTGTAGGTATGATGGAGCATGCTACAGTATACGCTTGTGGTCCATGCATTCTTGTGATGCTATATTTTCAGTTGTACGATGTTACATACTGAGGAGCTCAATCCATCAGATGTGGTACCACCTTACTCATGGTGTGGGAATGGGAGCATAAAGTTATGTTTCGACCACTGGTGTAGAGAGAATTGCCACCAAGGCTGCCATATGTGTACATTTATGGAGGAGTAGTCACACAGACCTGTGTCAAGGATGTTGGTTACTAGAGAGATTCTATTGATATTTTTGATTCTTTCATCTAGAGGCCTTACAGGCTTTGTGCACCATGGGAGGATGGCGTGGAGCATCTTCAATATTATAGATAGACTCATTATTTGATCGACCACACTACAAAAACTCAACATATTATCGACTTTCAGCTGTCAAAGCAAGTTTTGACATAGTTTGGAGAGAGACAAGGTGTACCTTTCAGAGTTGTAGGGTTTGCATGATCCCATTGTGTGGGGGGCGATGATCACCATACAGGTTAGTATCTAGTACTTTGACTAGTTACAACTAGTTGAGAAGTGTGCCCTGACAGAGTTAGCATATGTAGGCATGATAGTAGAGTACAATGCATGGTGGGCCCAACGTAGGCCCACACCATTTACAAATTTGGATAGGCATGCTCCTGTAGAGGTCCTCGGGGCAGGTTGAGCACTAAAGGTCCTCAAGGTAAGCTGAGGGCTCATCCATTTCCAAATTTTTTGAAGGCATTGCATTTAAGTTTTAGATGGTCGCATGATGGTGTCGTGGGGGGTCCCTGGAATTGGTTGAAGCTACTTCAGCTGCTAGTAGCATAAGATTGTGGTGATGTTTGTTCTTATGTATGGATGGATACACATGATGTATGATTTATGCTTTATATGTATGTCATGATGTATGGATATTAATTTATGCTTATATGATCTATGTGTGTGATGACATTATATGTTTAAGACATGTTAGGCCATATTTGATATGATGCAATATGGATGATGATTCTAACATGTGATTTAAATTTATCTATCTTTTGTTATTTTCTTATGTCGTATGTATGACCTATATGCACATGAGATATGATGTTCTAACATGATTATGGATGCAAGATGATGTAGCTCATATATTTTTTTTGTGTCATAGCATGCCACCAAGATGACCGTGATACTGATAGAGGAAATATTAGTACGAATAAATATTTAGTAAGGATTTGAAGAATAGTTAGGTGGACCATTTTTCCAAATCAAGATTGGTGTATTGATTGATAGTATTTTAGCTTTCAATGGTGCATGTTTTTATCATCATTGAGCATTTTATTACATGGAACAAGGGGATGTATGCACAGCTAAGCATGAATTGTGAAGGTAGCTTTTGGTTTTGTTTGCTTTAAATATTATGATATATGGACAAGAAGATAATGTACACCAAGCTAAGAAAAACCTTGGTGACATTTAGTATCTATTTGTGAAAGATTAAGACACGTTAGACAAGGAGTGCCCTGATTCATACTAGCAACAAATAGAACCTTGTTGGAATATGTGAGGAAATAACCATAGAGCATGCTAATCCTACTGCAAGAAAGTGTTAGCTAACCTTCGACTTGCATAGGATGCTTTGATAATGCTAGATGAAATCCCAATCACACACAAGGACCTTAGTTGCCCCAGTCATGTTACCAAGACAAACCACAAATAGAAGTCAAAGAGAAAATGTTCATGATCCCTCATCACTTGTGGATATCAACGATTATCTTAGGAATATGACATAAGATAAAACAGATAAGATAAGACTTAACTAGACCAAACAAGTCCACAACTATTTAGACCTTTTTTCCTATTAGGGTGATCCCATAATAGTGAGTTACAATTGCATAGAGGAAGGGAAATGTATTTTGGGTGGGAAAAAACTTTAAGGGGGTTTGCTAGAACCTCTTAAAGGGTTCGCTAGAAGGGGGGTCTAGTGAACCTCCCTTTAATGGGATTTTCTTTTTTAATGTCAACCCCCCTTTTTTCCCTTCCCCTAACATTTTTTTGTAGAATTTTTTGTTTCTATGCTTAGGTTGAGGATGAAAATGGAGGCAACTTCACATAACCAACTGGATGATAGTATTCCTCAAAATGACCTATCCATCAAGTATAACTTTAATATATTTTGGTTTTATTATGTACTTTTTTAGTTTAATTAAACATAGGTTTTTCATCAAAAATCAAGCTCTTTGTTTTGCACATGTGGAAAAATAGTATATTATAAAAAAAATCTAAAAAATATCTATGCACTAGATATTGATGTCCTTGATCCAACAAAAAAAAAGAATTTTGATACATACAAAAAAGTTATGTGTTAGCAAGTAAGCTTATGTCTAAATTGTAACTGGTTTGACATCAAAACTTAATTAAAAATATATATTCAATAAAACACTATGAAACCAAATGCATGCACTAGATATCATATTTACGAATTTAAATTCGAAAAAAATAGAATTTTATCCTTCATAGAAAACAAGTTGTGTTAGCAAGTACATGTCACTCTTTAAAAATGGTGTTTACTATTAAAAACTAGTTTTCAAAGGAGATGGAAAAAGAAATGCAATTTGATTCCAAATTTTTTAAAAATATATATTTAGAATCTACAAACAAAATGTTAGAAATCACTAGTTTGCATCACCTTCAAATTCCTCATGGTTTACTAGCTATAGGTGCCCAAAAGTGAAGATTTAGTCAAAAAAAATTAGTTCAATGTCAAGTTTGGCCAAAAAGTGTAACCCACTATTGTGGGATCACCCGTTAATAAGTTTTTGATATGTTTTTCAAAAATATTATGTATTTTTAAAGTAGTGAGACATTTCATGTACGATGCCTAGTCTGGTTTTGATAATGAAACATCCTAAAATACAAATGATTTTTGATAAAATAGGTAACATTTGTAGACAATTGATTGGCCTAATTGAGGACTACTTTGGGTAGTGTCATCTGTTCTTTCATGATTTATTAAGCTAGATTTTGTGTAGGATATCATGTTTGTGTCCAACATGTTCATTCTCTACAAAGGATATTTTTATTATGAAATTTAGATTGTGATGAAAATTCTATTGTGATGGACCCTAAGGGGACTGACCTATGCCTCAAGGGCTCATCAGTGATGGCCTTGCCTATGTGACACATGCAAAGAAAATGTAGTTCGATTGACCATGACAAGTGATAGTTTATTCTAGAATGTAGACTATGATGAAGATTTTGATGGACCCTAAGGGACTGACTTATGCCTCGGGGGCTCAATAGTGATTCGCCTTGCTTACATACATGCCCAGGGGCAATGTAGTTTGATACCATGGATTGATATTGTTTTTGACTTTTCTGACATTTTAAGACATTTTTTATTTTATCAAAGGTTTTTTGATGTTTTGATGTTTTGTTGAATGTTTTGATGTTTTCGTATTTTTGGAATGTTTTTCCTCGAATACCATGTGTAAGATCCTTTTAAATCCATAGGTCGAGAATTTCCCCCTAGTCCGAAACAAGACTAGTTATTATGAAAGGATGGATATGATGAGCAGCTTGATGCTAAATGTTAATCAATCTCAAGCCATGAGAAGGGGTGAGAAAGCTTTTATTATGGAGCCAAGGCTCGGGTTATTATGGGAGGATTTGATAGAGTAGCGATAGATGGTAGAGTAGTGACTGACTACACATGGCACCTATTTTCCAAGTTTTCACCATGGTACTTATCCAAAGTGCCATTGAAATGGTTTTCACTATAGGGCAGATTATTTTTCTCTTTTTTTTTCATTTTTCTATTTTCTTTTGAATTTTTTATTTTTTGATATCACACACGATGCCTATTTTCTAGGTTTTCATCAAGGTGACCTTTTATTTGGAATTTTATGATGCTACAATCACGGTGGGCACTCTTTAGGAGATGCAAGGTAGTAATCATCAAATGGATATGTTGCAGATAGGGAATGCGATATATTGGAGGTGGGAGGAGCCAGAGTATGATACGTAGAATGCACACTACATGAACTATCATACTTCCCCTAAGAGGAGATTGGACAACCAAGGGATTAGAGCACCTCAAGGGGTCATCATCAAAGATACATTGTGTGACATCGCCAAATGATTTATTATGAGATGGTGGATTCATGCATTTAGGTGGATCTGCTAGTTTGTACAAATTATGGAATAGTGATGCAAATAGAAACATTGGATCAACAAGTTCATATCTCGAAGGCCTTGTTTTTATTATGCCCTCGATTATCGTGGGATTGAAGGCACAATTGAAGATCAATTTCTTATTTTTTCTTTTTGCTTGTCCTGAGCGTTTTTTCATTTGATTTTACTCTAAGAGCTTCTTTTGATCTTTCTACTTTTTTTTTGACCTTGTATCTTTTTTCAATAAAGGCTTTTTCATTCTTTTCTTTTGACTTAATCCTTTTGCTACTTCATTGGCACTTGTTGATCCACATCTAGGAAACGGGTGAAATTGTAGGAATTTGATGCATTGGCGAATATGAATGATTCTTCTATAGGACAAGAGATGGCATTAATGCATTTCTCAAAACTATCATTTTCAGTACCATAATACTAAAGGAATCCTGCTCGCCACCAATGAGTTGGCATGAAGATTTAATAGAAGCAACATCTATTAATGCATACTCTAAGGATGTGAGAGCAAAAAAGATGGTAGCCCATGCAATGGACTAGAGGAAAAGGGATCCTAGAATGAAGAAGGATGTTTAGGGACATCCTCCATAAGATTATTTTGGAAGAGTAGATTAGCATAGATGTTTTGATTAAACATGGGATTATCGTGGACATCGAATGATTGGGACATAGATGGTAGGGGTTCAACCTCTAGAAGGTATTCTTGTAACTCATATTCCCCAACTCCCAGGTCTATGGCATTAACTTGGATTAAAGGAGTGGGAGATGTATGTGATACTGAAGGATCAGTTGTTGTAGAGGAAGATGGTACGACAGTTTTATTAAGGAAATGCTCTGGGAGGTCAATACTGCTCTATGATGGGCTATAATGTTCATAAGGATTTGGGTTTTCTAGTATAGTTACTTCATTTCCATTATAGGGGAACTTGATGCATTGGTGTAAAGTAGACGGTATGACTTGCATGGAATGGATCCATGGATGTCCAAGGAGGATGTTATACGGGCTCTCCAAATCTATGATTTGACAAACGGTCTCCACTATGAGAGGTCTGACCTATATAAGCAATATGATAGTGCCTACCGATTCTCATTCGACATCATCATATGCGTTAATTTTTATCTTTGTATTTCAATCAACATCATCTGAATATCCAACCTATTTTACCAGACTCAAATTGCAGATATTTAGGCCTGCCCCACCACCTATTAATACTCATTTGACTGTATACTTCTGGACGAAGGCTTCAATATGTAGTGCCTCAATGTGGCAATGGTTTTGTGTAGGAATTTAGTTTTTTGGAAAATGGATGGGACACTCAAAATTATTTCTTTCGATGGGTGTAGTGAGGCTTCCTTATTAGAAGGGTGGATGTTGTTTATTGTGTACTTGTAGGAAACACTAGTATAATTTGCTTGGTCTTTTTTGTCTTTTCAAGATGTGGAGGCTTTTCTTGTCCCATGGGTTTGTAAAGGAACCTTGAAGATGGTATGGTCTTTGTTAAAGGATCCTAGTTGGTCATCAACTTCTATTACTCCCTACTCAATTAGATCTTGGATGGAATTTTTAAGCTTAAAATAGTTTGAAGTTTTATGCCCTTTATTTTGATGGTACTCACAAAAGTCATCATCATTCCACCAAGACAGTTTGAAAGGTCTTGGTTCGTAGTGTAAGATCTCCAAGAGTTGTAGTATACTCTTTTGTAGCAATTTCTTCAAAACTTCCTCAATTGGTTCCCCTAAGGGCTTGCACTTTCATCTTGGTTGGGGGGCCCTTGGAGGACCACGTGGTGTGTTGTTTTGGGTTACATTAGTAGTTTGTTCCTACTTTTGCACAGGTGTATTGGTGTTCACCACTGTGGGTCCTTTCAGACTGAACACAAGATGAGATTTATTCATGACCTTAGCGTCTACAACATCGTCATTTGTCACGGTTTTTTTTTGTGACCAAAATTTTCTCTTGTCATTGGAATTATTGCGACAAGAATAATTAGTATTCTCCTTAAATATTTTTACAAGACCTTTGGTAATGAGGGATTTCTCGATGGAGTTCCATTTCTCTATAACCTCCTCAAATGTGTTTGAACAATGAATCTATAAGTGGAACATCACCTCCTTGTTGAGGTTCTCCGTAAAAATCTAGACCAGTTGTTTTTTTTGGTATATGGCAAGTGCACTTACTAGCTAATCTTCCCCATCTTTGCAAGAATGAAGTGAATGTCCATCCTTTTGTTTCTCAACACATAGGTTTATGATGTTAATATCATTTGATGTATTATACGAAAAGTGTGTGAACTTATCCATTAGTTTGCTCCAAGTGTGTATTCCTAAAGGTAAGTGTGCCCAAACCATTTGAAGGTGTGGCCTCCCAGAATCCATGGAAAAAGTCTCATGAAGTATGTATGTTCGTGAGCCACGTCTAAAGAGGTTGTATGAAACTCCTATATATGTTCGATGAGGTCTCTCATTCCCTTATATTTGTCAAAGTTAGGAATGATGAAATTTGAGGGAAAGGGGGCATGTAAATATTCCTATCGAAAGGGTAAGGACATAGTTCCTCCATCAAGTAGGTTTTTCTACTCCCTCTTACATGCATTTTGGTCATTTGTTGTTGTAATGTTGTAAATGTTGAGCCATCAGATCCATGGGCAATGGTGCCACCAGAACTGTGTTAGGTTGGATGTATTGTGTGGAACCCTATGAGGGGTTCCCAAATGGATTCGTGTTATGTTGTGGAGTGAATCCATGCATATTGTGATGTTGATACATGGGTGAAATTTGTTGGTGAAATTATGATTTGTATGTTGGATTTGAGTTGTATTGTGGTGGTGATGGTTGGTTAAAAGTAGTTGTGAATGATGAACCAAGATTGGTTGGTTGTCAAGGTGGGGGTTGATTAAACCTAGATGTGAATGAAGAACCAAGATTGATTGTTGCACTGGGGTTTGATTAAACCCAAATGTGGATGACGAACCAAGAATTTTTGGTTTTTGTGTAGGGGGTTGACTTAACACAAATGTGGATGTCGTACTAAGATTGTTTGGTTGTTGTGGTGGGGGTTGATTAAACCCAAATGTGGATGTCGAAAAAAGATTATTTGGTTGTTGTGGAGGGGGTTGATAAAACCAAAATGTGGGTGTCGAACCAAGATTGTTTGGTTGTTGTTGAGGGTGTTGATTAAACCCAAATATGGATGTAGAACCAAGATTGGTTGGTGGTTGTTGTTGGGGTAGAGTGTTTTGACCTACTCCGAAAAAGGATCTAGTCCTTGTTGGAGGTGTGTTTACTTTTTGTTAATTGGATGTTGTACCCACTTGTGGTCCTGAATACAAAGGATTCGTATTTCGTATTTTATTTGGTGTATTTAGAATGGTGGAATTGTGAGATGCAGTCGTAGTGTGGGTTAGTGTTGCAGTTGTAGAAGTGGAGGAAAATGGATTTTTCGTTGGTTTGGTGAATGTAAGTGGTGGTGGAACATTCGCAGTTGACATAAAAAGTGTTGCTTGAGTAGGCAGCATGCCTGTGTTCAACTGTGATGATGGTGGTGATGTAGTAGGTGCTGATGGTGGTGGTTAATTTGTTGCACCTAGTCTTAGTGACATTGCATTAGGAGTCTCCCCTATGATGGTTGATATATTGAAGTTAGGTGGAAGCCTAGCTCTATTTTGTGCAAGTTGTATGAAGTACTTGTTAGGGTCTGTCAACACTAATCCGTCTATGATTCTTAAGATCCTAGGATCTTGTGACACATTTTCAATCTCTTCAAGCATTAGCCCCTATTCTACATCATGAAAAGTATAATCCTCCAATGGGGGGAGGCTTCTAGAATGTGAGTTTGATTGATCACTAGGATTTTCACCAAAGTGCATTTCACTTGTTGGGTTGTACATAGGATTAGATGATGAGCCCATCTCTTTGTGTTTCACTTGTAATCATGTGACAACCATAAAAAATGGATGGTATTTTGACTTTGGTTTTTTCAGGATATTTTGTGATGTTTTTTCTATTTTGATATTTTGGTATGAATGCAAACTTAAATGAATCTATTCTATGTTTTTGGTATTTTTGATTTTTAGAATTTTGAGAGGTACAAGACAAATAAATGTAGACCTATGTTTTTTGGATTTTTGTGATGATATTTCGCAAAATGCAAAGACCTTAATATCTAACTTTGGATCCTAAAAAGTGATTACCTTTGACAAATTCTTTAGTTTTGGACTAACGTAACCAAGTGAAAATCCTAACCTCTAGTGATGATGATGGTTTTGATAAAAAAAATTTGATTCACAACTCAACTTATGAGTTGAGAAACCTACTTTTGTTGATGGGGTTAGTTTTGTAAAGACAAGGTTTTGACGATTTTCAAAATGATGACACTAGTCTTGACTTCTAAATTTGGTTTTATTTTTCAAATGTCAAGATGTTCAAGACAAATTTTCAAGGACTTTTATGATACAATGCTAAAATTATGTGATGTTTAATCTAAGAAAGCTAAAAGTTATTGGAAAATGTAGGAAAATGACTATTCTAATGTTTGAATTATGTGCGAATAAGATCAAGTTTATGCATCCTATGAAAATAGATTGTTTTATCTATCAAATAGATGTGGTAAAGAAAACTACAAATGCAGTGAAGCATATGTCAATTGCTATGCAGTCTGCAACAAATACATTACATAACCTGTCAATTACATTTTACACAAATGTGTTGTTTGTTTGCTAAGGAAAATTTTTGATTGATAGAGTGATGTGGCTTTCTAACCAACAAATGCATCGAATTAGTTAACGGATGTGTTGCAATATTTCTACGGTGCAGATACACAATTGCAGCACATAGGATAACAAATGCGGTGCACTAGTTTAATTAGAAAAAAGAAAAACTCTAAGGAACCCTAGTCTTGATTAGTTTTTAGATTTTAGATTTGATTCAGTTTAAGAGAACACATAAAATAGAGTATGTATGTTATTAGTTGTGATTTTTGATAGTTTGTGTCAATGATAAGGCCCTAAGGCCATTTGTTTACACTGGTAATAAAAAGACTCAAAAACATTCACAACTTGATTTAGTAGTAGAGCAGGTGTGTCATCTTTAAGTAGGCCCACCTCCCATTAAAGGGGTAAATACTTAGAAAGATAAGATATTTGAACAATAGGAAATATTATAAAATACCTTCTCTATATGAACGTGGATAGTAGATGCCAGTGACATAGGGTCATTGACAGATGCCACGAGCACAACTTCCTCTTCTTGAGAAGCTATTGCTAGCAACCCAACAAGATCTATCTTGATCTAAGAAAGAACATGGTGAGTAGCTTCAAGGTACAATACGCATCCCTTGCACCACTTTACAAGATTATGTTCGAATGTACTTTAAGGCCTCTACAACAAGGGTTCTTAGTGGGTGGAACTCTGTGAACATCATTGACCTCTCAAATGTCTCCTCAAGGTCTGAAAAACTGTAGTCCCCTAGCAAAATTATGGAGCACTACATGCACAGATTGAACTACAACTTTCACTCTCATCCAATTTCTATAGCATACCAAAAAACGTCGCATGAGGTCAATCCCTTGGGTTCTCAATAAAGATGCATCCCAAGGCAGGCCTCCTACTTAAAAAAAGTGGAAAGTTTCAAATGTTGTAATTTCTCGTCATCTAGGATCATACCAACTGCACAAGGGGAGAGGATACTTTAAACAACACCTACTTTTGGTGGACTAACAACATGTGTGCAAGTGCACCAAATACAATATACACTTGTTCATTTTAAGTACCCCAAAGTAAATGTGCGATTTGTGTGTTAATTTTATAGCACGAAATGAAGTATTGCATGTTCAATTACACTTCATTTTAGATCCAATATTGCAAAGTGAGGATCGTATTGTTCTTTTTAGAGCACTAAAATTGAAATGTTTGAGATTATGTTCATTTTAAGCACTAAAACCAAATGTTTGAGATTGTATTCATTCTAAGCACTAAAAAGGAAATGTTATAGATAATCCAAGAGATCGCCACAAGCTAGAAACAAAACATTAGTAACACAAAAATCCTTACCCTATTGGAAAATCAGAAGAAGAAAAAAACATAGTTCAACATTTTATACCTTTCTTTCTATGACAGTCAGTTGTGGTGTAGGGTTCGATGAATGTGGTGCATAGAGAACTGACTGCAGTGTTGTATGAAGAAAATGTGTTGCACAAAGAGTCGATTGTGGTGCACAGTATGTTGATTGTGGTGCACAGTATGTCAATTGCGGCATAGGGTTCAACATTTAGAGTGGATTGGTTCTAACCTGCAAAAACACAAAGAATAAAAGTGGCAAACATGGCTCAAAAAACTTCATACGTGTCACACAATTGATCAAATGCGTTGAATGAGACAGTGACTGTAGTGCAAGATCCAATGAATGCGTTGCAGTTCTTGATAATTGAGTTGAACTTCCTGTAGTATCAAAAATCCTAAATTCCATATAGAAAATTGTTAAAAATGTGATTTCATGTTGAGTTCACCAAAATGTAAGTTGTAATTTTTGACATTGGTTTCAATTGAGATAAGGAATTATAGAAAACAACCACAAATCTACAATCCTATACTTCAACACAAATCCAAATTATTCAATAGAAAACATACAACATGAATGAAATCAGATTCAATCAAATGATACATTTTACCTTCATGTTGTTGTCATGGATTACTTTCATTGTCCTTTTTTGTAATGCTTTGCTCTCATATTTTAGTGTCTCTTCTTTCCTTCTAGCTCAAAAGTGTGTGGATGATCACAATGATGCAAAACTCCAAAGTTCGTGGTTAGCCATCAATGTGTTGTGAAGGCTTGCTTTTATAAAAATCGTTGATTTGGATGAACGATCTGGATTCAAAGATGAAAGATCGGGATCAATGGTTGAGTTTTGTTGAGAAGAAATAGATTGGAGAGTTAACTAGCTTGATTGATTGGATCAAGGGAATTGATTGATTAGTCAATGGATTTGATTGATTTAATCAATGGGATTGATTGATTGATTTATTAGTCAATAGATTTGATTGATTAATCAATGGAATTGATTGATTAGTCAGTGTATGAGATGATAATAATTGATTACTGGAGGAATGTGCAGGTGAGGCTTTAATTAATAAATAAAATATTTATTTATTAATAATGAGTGGATAATGTTTGAGATGGAATAGGTGAATTAAATAATTTAAACAATTATTTAATTTAGAAGTGGGAAAGTGGTCAATTAATTGATAACAATTATTTAATTTAAGAAGGGTGTTTGAATGTTAATTAAACAATTAATGATGATTATTTAGTTAAAATAGAAGAATAAGTGTAATTAACGACATAATTAAAAGGTAAATTTTATTTAATTAATCAAGAAGATTACTGATAATTAGGACATAATTAAATAATTAGGTTTATTTAATTAATCCAAAAGAATGAATTAGAATTAATTAATTAAATAACACAAAGTGACTTAATTAATAGTAGAATATGATATTTGATGATAATTAGATAATAAGGTACTATTTAATAATTAGGAGAAAAGGGTGAAAATTAGTAAAAAGGTGTTACTTGCAAACTAGGACAATTTCGGGTATCTACAATAACATGTTGAAATCTAAATGAATATATGTAAATCACTAATGAGCAAAATCTTAAAGGATTCGTAATGATAAAGAATCCTAGAGTACGGGGGTGGGCTAAATGATGTGTCACTATGCAATAATAAAAAATGCCACAAGCATATTTAAACTAAACCTTGAAAGAAATTGATAATGAATGAAAAATATAAATTACATCAAATGTGAGATGTCTTGAATTAGCAAAGGTGTAGCCCTAAGGTCAAACCTAGTAGGTGTAAGCATGGAAGAGTTAACCAAAAAATGTGAAGGAAGATAACTTGTCCCTAAAGTGTTACCTAGATTCATCTTATTGCAATCAATAAACACAAAACTAATCTAGATAACAAAGCTCATGGTTAAATATTTGAGTACTAAGTAATTAAATGTTATAATAGAAAATTAAATGTAAGGTGATGGAGGTACTTAACTCTAGGATGATAGAGAAGGAATAACTATTATGTCATTGAATTTCTATCACATCTCTATGAAGCTTACTTTCAAGACACTTGTAGTCCTACTATAATTTGGACTTGGGTGAAAACTTGACAACTATGGTGTTTTTGATAAATTAAAAAGGGAAGCTAGGATCCCAAGCCCTTTATAACATAGAGAAAAAGATCAAAATGCTATAACAATAGTTGAGAAAGATAGAGATAGCACACATGCAGCACAAAATAATTGCAAGCAAACTACCTCAGCTATACAACAACCAAAGGTCCACATCCTACAAGATGTCTAACCCCATCCTAGCAATCCACACCCCCTTGGCCTAGGTATGGGAATCCAAAACTAATTTAGGAAGACCTTTCTTCCATCTTTGGATGATCATCCAATACATCATTGTCAAATTCATCAAACCAGTGAGAAAGAAGAGGAAACTCCTCTACTAATGCCACCACAAAAGTCACCTCTCTTTCAATGAGGAAGAAAGTTTAACTGAACATGTCTAGAGCTATACTAAAATTGTACATAAAGAATGATCAAGCCCCCCCAACAATCCATTGAGAGGACCAAGGGATCTAATAAGAAAGCTAACTAAATTCGATCAAAAGAAGGCTCTTGGGATAGGGATAAAACAATCATAACAACCCCAAGGGGGTCCACCACCATAAGATCCACCTAGGCCACACCAAGATCCACTTTGATTGTGTATGCATAAATAATTAAGACATTGATTACAAATGATTTTAGATTTTTTTCATTTTGTTCAAGTCAAACAAATATTATTGTGTTTATGACTAACCTAGACTAATTTCTATCTAGTGAAATATGTTCAAGGAATATTTGTTCATTTTGCAACTGCCAGGGTACAAGGTGATACAAATTTTTGGGCTTTGTCAAGAAGGGAGGGTCATATTGCCAACATCATTTTGAAATTATTTTGTGTATACATTTTCACTAACTAAAAGTTCAACCATAATGTAAGTTATCTTATATGCATTTGTGGTGCTTGATAATAGTTTTGTTCATCTATTTAATTAAAAAGATCATTTTAAGTGACATTCAATAAATTGACCTCAAATATTATAGAAACAGTAACCTAAAATCATAATATTTCATTAATATTATATAAAAATAATAATGCAATTTATTTCATTATTTATTTATAATTGCACACCATGAATATGTGACTAAGCAATTTTACATACTCCTAGCTTTAAATGAAACTACACTATTAGTATTAAGAAAAAAAATCATATGAGACTTCATGGGAATGAGATACATTTAATGAATTACCTACAACAAAGAGGAGCTGATAATGTCAGTGAATTGAAGTGATGGGACATTGAAAAGGACAATGTAGTGAGATGCATAGTTAAATAGACCTAGCATATGTATTGCCTCAATTTACTAAGGTTTGAAAATACAAAAGTTTTGGGGAAAGAGAGAGGACAGAGAGGGAATATTGGACAGGAGAAAATTCAATGAAAATTTTAGAAAAACATGGGATGGGCCTATTGGGGACAAAGAAGCAAGTATTTGTTGGGCAACGAATTGGAAAGCAATTCTTCCAGAGCCAAGGATGTTGGAAAGGTGAAGTTGCTTTGCTTTCATATTCACATATATAAGAAAGATTACTTGTCTAAAGAAATCATTTGAAGCAAATGCTGATTTAACTAAAATGTTATTAATGGTATAATTTATAAAAAGAAAATTGTGAAATATTAATTAATAAAATAGAATTAAGGTTTACCATAGAGGAATGATAGTTGAGATCAATTCAAATGTTTAAGGTACATAAATTTGCATAATTAAGTTTGTATAAGGATAGATTAAAATCAACAAATAAAATAAATATGATAATGAATAGGTTGTAAGATAATTGACAACATAAAAGGAAGATCAGTTATTCCCTCCTTGGTAAGCCTTGTTTATTCAAAATCATAGGCATTAAGTCACATGTATATCTTACATAAACATAATTTCTTTGTCGTAGTTAATTCAATAAAAGAATTATTTTCCTAGACTTGTTAAGTTATTCCTTATAACAAATGAAAACCTTAAGGAACATTAGGGTTTAGAGACAAAATCTAACCATCTCTCATTAAGGGGATTGTAGAAACCTAGCCATGACTAACTAGGCATGAATTTTCTTTGATGAAACAAAAGAAATATTTGAACCATGAACTAATCTTAAAAAGTAATGTTGGATAATTACTTAATAAGTTTTCGCCTATAAAAGGAGTCCCATGTAAACCAAGGATTTGGACAAAGCATTAATGATTATTGGTTGTATAGTGTTGATGACTACGGTACTTGCTTGATAAGAAAACCAAACTCATGTAACATGGAGGATTGTGTGTATGAAGTAAACTAGTCTAGGTGGTTTATATAATGATCAATTAAACTAGGGTGATGAAAACCAAAGGATAACTGGGTTAAGATTCAAATTGTCATAACTTGTTCACCATATTAAGCCAAAAGCAAGGTAGATATAGGAGTCATTTTCTATGGCAACATACACAAGGTTGCGATAGGGACACTATGAGGGCATAGGTAGATGATTGTTGTTCTCTTACAAATATAGTTTTCCCTCTTCTCAAGGTGATAGTCATACCAATAAATACTAACATGATCTACATAGAAGATTAACATTTCTTTCAAAATGATAAAAGTCATAGAGCATCATCTACTTCTAGAAACAACCAACTACAACATAGGGGCTAACCAACTTTCACCAATAGCATGCAAGTGGGTGATAAATTCTAGGAGCCACCAACTATACAAGGTTGGATCAAAAAATTTCAATAGCATGCAAGTGATAAGAATTGAATTACCTATCTTAAAAAAAATTCAATTGACTACAAAGAAGCTAATTGATAACTACCTATGTAATGCCAAGAGTACTAGGTTGTATTGTATTTGTTGATATGAACAAGTGTGCCCTTATCGGTGATGACTACGAGTATGGGATTCTTGTCTTACCATCATAGTTGAAAGTGAAGTAGGAAAAGAAAAGGGAGTGTAGTATGAGATGCACTAGCTTTCCTCTTTTTAGTAGGTCATGTCTCCATTAAGGGTTTAAGTGTTTGTGAACTAGGCGGTGGGAAGTTTGCTTATGCAATAGGTTCTCATCCACTAAGTGTTGACATGTTGAGCAATCGTCTATTCATAGAATGACACGAGATGCTTTTTCAAAATGGCCCTTGCCCAAACTGCTACAAACCCTAATGAGCAAGCAACTAGCATTAATAGGGGAGTGAGAAGATTTTGGATAGAGTAATAAGTGTGGTAGAGACAAGGTCAATGGGAAGCAAAGAGAAGTAGAAGTGTCAAATATGGGGCCTCAACTATTGATTTTAACAAGTTTGTGTACCCTGACATGCCTAGCAAATCATGTCAAGATGGGAGTGCTAGGGAGGCATCTAATAGACCAAGCAGTGTATGTTGTGTTTCATTTCATTCATAATAGCATCAGTTCCTAAGGACAATATAGTGGTGGACAAGGCATCAAATGTATCCCTAGATATGCATTGACTAGCAATAGTTCCTTGCTTTAGTGGTACCCCCAAATTTTGCCATTCAACTAGGAAGCATTATTAGTAGATTTACATGCTTGGATCACTAAAAATTGGTTTGAGAAGATAAAAGGAAGCATATAATTTATCCCAAATCTCAAAGTTTTCTTGTGCTATTGTGCCAATCTATAGAAGATTGATCATTTATATTAAGGAATAAACCTTTGTTCTAGGATAAGAATGTCTATTGTTGAAGCCATGATTCATAGCATTTAACCCAATGTGAAGGATGTTCTCAATAATGTCAAATAGGATTCAACTTCCCTATTTTCCCTTGTAGTTTTGGGTAAATGCTTGTTTCCAAGGGATAGGAAACATGTGAGAGTAGTTCTAGGTATTTGATCCTAAAATGGGTTTTTTACCTACTCTACTTCAGCCATAATTCAAGTGGAATTAAATATATCCATAGAATTGCCAAAGGAGATCTAGTTGAAAGTGGATGATAAGATCTAGAATGTTGGAGTACAATACCACTGAGGGGCGGTGGGGGTGGGCAGGGGCGGGCGGGGGCGAAGGTGAATTAGTGTTATACTAATTCAAGATGACTAATATAATTTTTCAAAACTTTGAAACATAACTATCATGAGAACATGCATACTCAAAATCTAGAACTTTGGTAATCATTATTAACTCAAGACATCAACTCAAACCTTTAACAAGCCTAACATGAATATCATGACAACTTTTATTAACATGAGATAGAGCATCATATATGAACATCATGACACTTTTGCTGAATTAAGATAGGCATTATGACAATTGAAGCTGACAGATCAACATCAAAGATGCACCAACACAATATTTATGATAAACATTAACTCATGAACATAAGACTTATCATTCTAAACAATGATACATGATTGATATGTATTCATGCAGACAAAACAAACTATAGACAAAATGTAGACATAAAACAATTTTTCCTAAGTGGAAAACCCTCTTGGGGTAGAAAAACCACTCATAAAATCGCCTCACTGGCTTAATCAGAAAAGTACCTCACTAGCAATACAAGCTTCACTGGCAATATTATCTCACTAATAGATTTCAAATGTCTCACTGGCTATGTGTCTCACTGACATTAAATGTGCCTCACTGGCAATGATCAATCTATCTCACTGACTGGATCATTTTCAACTTCAGTATACATTTATGAAGAAAATCATTAACTACAGATGATCACTTTGCTTCTCTACAAACCACATTTCACTTTCAATCTAATACATTTAATATCTTAAAGATTCATTCACTGGAATCTCTAAAAATATTAGATATTTCAGTTATATGAACTGTTTTGCATTACTATTGCAAAACTCAAATTGCAAAAATCAAATTAAACTTTCAACATGATATTCCTTCTATAAAACACACCAATCACAAATAGTGATAAATCACTATTTAAATAAACAATCACAATTTGCATTTAAAGTGCCTTACTGTTCATTACAAACTCCCTCATCAAATGCTTTCATGATCATAACAATAATCTGCCTTTCATATTACAAGACTATGTAATAGCAGCATGATATTCAATGAACCATCCAACACAACTTGAGAGCAATGAAGACATTATAAATCTGCCCATAACCGAAAAATTGCAACTGTCACCAAAGATTACAATCACCAAAAGATTGTCACAAAAACCTATCACTGGAGATTAGAAACACCTTGCAAGACACAACATAAACACTGCAAGGTCAACGCCTTCAAAACATATTCAATAACCTAATAAGCCCTGTTTAGTTTTTGAAACATTTGAAATAGCAAAAAGATTTGAAGACCCCATGCCCTAGCAACAGGGGTAATTAAGACACAATAACCCTTAATAGCAATGAAACACGAATTTAACATTGCTAACAAGGATTCCAACTGATGAATCAAAATTGAAAACCTTCTTTACAAAGATAAAATGAGTATTAAAGGAACGAATACACTTGTCAAACTATTTTCCTTCCACCGGTGAACAAACTTCCTCTTACTACCATATTATTCTTTGTAGACTATCAAACCATGTTCTGGTAACCGTTTCAAAGTAACCTATTCTTCTTTGAAACAAATCAAACTCTAATTGTGCATGTCGTGCCCTAGCTCGAGGGCTCTTTCAAAATGAAATAATAAAAATGAAAAAAATCAAACTCTAACTATGCATGTTGTGCCCTAGCTTGAGGGCTCTGTCAAAATGAAATAATAAAAATGAGCTTCAGTTACTTTGGTATTCCATAAACTTCTTAAGCCCGACAATATACCTTTTACAAGAGTGCCAACCCTAATTGAATGGTATTATGATGGGATGTAATTCCATGTTGACAAATAAAACTAATACACAAAGTCACATATTCCATGTTATAAATAAGTCACTTGGCTTATGAACCAAAAGTCAAACATCTTATGCATAGAAATCCATCTTAACCACATCTTACCATATGAAGTGTGATAAACATGATTTTACCTCAACCAAAATACCAAACCAATATCACTGTGATGTGAACCAACCAAGCATGCCAAGTGGAGATGCAATCAAGAACAACATCCAATGCCAAATGCAAGCTGCCTTTTTGACATCAATGACAAAACATTATGCCAAGGGTCAACATAGAAACAAGTTTTGGACTATGAAAATATCTCATTTAGATGTCACAAATTCTTCCAAATTGGAAAAAAGAGAAGTCTAAAAAAGCTAAACAAGCTACTTGGTGGCAAGGGGTGCAATTTTTCCTTCAATTGGTTAAAAGGGCAATGTCCAAGTCTTCGTAAAAAATGAAGGATGTTATGATGGAAGGTAACAATACAAGACGAGCAATTAGTTGTAGATCCACAAGAGACTCTAAATTGAGTACTAAAGTTGCAACAACATTCATCTTGTTACACCTCGATTGTATAGCTACTACTGCATAGGAAGTACATTGTAAATGTTTGAATCTTTCTGTTGAATAAATTAAATTGTTCTTGTGATCAATTGAATGTGTCCTAATGATTGTCTCATTATCTGATACTTCTATTGATGTAATTCTTGAATGAAATTAGCATATTGAGTTATGGAATAATGTTGTTCTAACTTTCTACGATGCTTTATGTATATTACCTTGGTTTTGAGCAAATGACTTCCATTGTCATGTCATGATGTGCAAGAAACAGGTTCGTACCTCGAGACAGAGGAGAGATATCACTCAAGGAAGAACTTGGTCGGGTAAACAGTAATGGATACCAATTGGACATACACACACAAACCATAGAACTGAGTAAGCTAAGTCATTGTTCTGGTTAAAGGTAAGTTATCCGTAGGCTTGTCAAGTATCATTGGGAGTCATGTCTTCTTCTGAATGCGTAAATAAGTGATGCTTGCCAGTATAATCTTATGAGTAATATTTCTTGTCAGAGGTGGATATGTGTATTTGTATATATATACATATGAATACGATATGTACAAGTACCCATAAGTACATTCATGTCGATACAACGTATTGAGCAGATGGATATGCCATACGTGTGCGTCGATATAAGTGTATTTATGAATACTTATACGTATAGTATATATATAAATATATATACAAGTATACATACCCGCAACTAACGAGATGAGTGAATTTATATATTGATAATATATTGCCTCGGAATTTATACACACATATATAGACATATACATGAGTACGTACAGTATTGACTGGTTTGCAGTATACGTACGTATAATGTAGATGTTTATACATGTATAAGTATAAAGATAAATATATTTACATATTTAATATTATATTAAAATATAAATATAATATAGTTTTTACAAATATAGATATGTATACGATATTATTTAAATTGTTAATTTAAATAATTATACATAACATAAATTAAAAAACTATATTATATAAATATTTTAATAAAATAAAATATATATAAATGTATTAATATAGAAGATTAGAAAATCAAAATGAAATATAAAATAACATTTTATTAAATATTCTCTATAGAGAAATGAGACAAAAAATGAAAAAGAGAATTAAAATGTTAAACTGAAAATAACGATTTTCGAAATACTTCATTGAATCGAATTTTCGGGCTGCAAATTTATACTTTAAACAATGCTAAATGCATCATAGTATAATATCAAACTTTATTAAAATGTTAATGAGTTAAAATTCGAAATTAAAGCTGAGCTGTAAAAATGCCGAAAGGAAGGAAAAACGCGTGATTAGGGCCAGACGTCTGAAAATGGCCGACTGAACTCATGCTTGGCAAATGAAATGAGATGTGGACACCATTGGAGTTGAGAAAAAGTCTTAGAGTAAACTTGTCATTTAACCTAGCAATAAAAACGCGCCTGAATCAAGAGCTGTCACGATTTTAAAGACTAAGCAATTTCGAATTTGATTAAAACGTCATTGCTGTCAGATTAAGCAGAACGAAACCCTTGCCATTATGCAACACGTTTTTACTTTGAATCATTCCAAATCTTGCTGGCAGTACTGGCGCCATAGAAGAAGGAAACAATTCAAATGGCAACCCTATAAATACCTGTGAATGTCATTCATAATATTCACGAATTCACAATCAAGATTTCATATTGTTTAGAGCATTTTGCAGCTGAGAGAGAATTCGCCATTAGTAAGAAAGTTGTTAGTTTTTATTTCCTGATAAGGAAATCATTTGGTTGAGTTGAAAGAAACAATCTCTGAGTTGAGAACAGCAGTATAGAATTGGCAAATTGCTGTGCTGAGAATTTGTTACAGAGTTAGCTGAAAGTATTTGGTGAAGGCAAGAGAAGGAGTTACTCTTTCAAACATCTGGAAAGATTAATCAGGCATGCTAACTCTAGCTTATACATGTTTTCTAATATTTTTGTATTTTGATATAATTCTGAATCATATTCTTGACTGAAAAGAAATGTGTCTAAAAACTGGTTGCTTTGGAATGAATAAGAAAGAAGTAAAGACTGTTAGCATGAGTTAAGTAGAATGTTTAATGCATGTAATCTTTTATTAGTTTCTGTTTTCATTAGTGTACAGTTTACACTTGTCAAAGGATTGGAAACTACATAAATTGATTTGATTTCATATACGGAGTATATACTTGTAATTAGTTACTAAAATAGGAACGTATCGTGAGCATTATATGAGTTACAAGTTACAACTAGATACTAAATAACTTAGTCAAGTTATTGTATCCTTAGGAAGATAATATCCTGAATAAAGGCGTTAGTTGTAGGATCTTGTTAAAATGTTCATCATACCAGTAGTTAGTTGTTGTAGGAAGTCTAGGGTACGGACTACCCCGATAGACCAACCTATGCATAGAATAAGATAGCCTCAAGTCAAGTTGAACCTGGCTAGTGAATGTGACATATGACCTATGTTCTTCATTGAACGTAAACACTTTGGCCAAAGTAGTGTAAGGAACCATTTAGTTGTTGTACTACAGTGTCAGTTCACCGTGATCCCGAATTACATCCTAGTTTGAGAATTGCCGGTTGCACGAAAGCTAGCTTTGTAGGATCACAACACTATGTCCAGTTGGTAGTCATTAAAGGTTACCCAACCAATCTCTTCTTCGAAGGGAGGGTCGTTCATTGCAAAATGATCGTGTGGGGGACCGCATTATAAGTCAGTGGTTGGCGGAAAAGCGCCCGAGTGATGTTTCTCCTCCTCAAATACCCGACTGATGATCCAAGACTTGACAGGACGAACTCCTGGACCTTCTTACTTCTATTGGTGCCAAAAGCCTACGGGCTATGTATGTATATTTCTCTTCTTTCTTGTAATTTCATTTGGAATGAAATAGTTAAAAATTGCAAAAGATGTATCTTGTTTATGTTTTTGAAAGGAAATTTTTTTATCATTATGGTATTGTTCTTACTTTTGTGACTGAATTTTAAGGTTTTAAATTTATCGTACAAGTGTGTTCGTTACATGTGGTATTAGAGCCTAGGTTTAAAACACTAGGAACCTATGAGTCCGCCATTTTTCCTTAAGTCCAACATTATCTAATGTTGAAAAATTCTTGTGACAAGATGGTACACGTACGATTAATAGCCAGGAAGACTGTAATCGGTAACGGACGATACCTAAAAGCCAAGAAGGAAAATGAGGCCATCACTAGAACCATCCAAGGAACCAATCATGAAAATGCAATTTGGTTAAGTGACACAGAAACTATCAGTCATGCTCTCTTCCGTATTAATGAAGTAAAGGGTAGACTGAAAATGGAAGCTGCTTTCAATCTCTTACCCAACACCTCTCCGGGAAAATCTGATTCCTTACCATTATCGAGGGACATGCCTTCCGAGGAAAGCACGAGTCCAGCATTCATTTTCCGGGATCCTAGAGTTCTTCCGTTGGCCGAGGTCATAACCATTTCTTCGAGTGATGAGTCAGTGGGATACACACCAAGGACTCCACTAGTTGAGAATGGTCCTCAATATCAAATGACGGACCCTATTGTTGATAAGCACCATATCAACAATACTCTTAACTATGTATCCGAAGATAAATCCGAAGGGTATCATCCCTTTTGGGATAGAGAAGAGCAGATGAGAGATGAAGAAAAAGATAGGTTTCAGCAATACTCTCAATCTGTAGGATATACTCCTCTTAGTTATGCTTCTGAGAGTGAATCTGAAGGATATTCACCTCTTGACTATCTTAATAGTCATTCTATGTAATCAATGGATGTTGAAATCCTTTTGAATAAATAAAATTGTGTGTTTATTAAAAAAAAAATTGTGTATACTTCAAAAACTTGCTTGGCGAATTTCGTGTTTATATCTTGAAAGCTTTTATGTTTTCCATTTTATCATAAGATTAAGAATCTAACTTAGATAAAATACCAGGTATAATTCAATCATAAAATCATGGTGAAAACTTACGAAAGGATCCGTAACAAACCCGGTACAAGCAAGGATGATGAACAAAGAGACACTGGAGTTCAAGCAACCCTAGACCTGATTCTAGCAAGGTTGTCTAACATTGAGAATGAAAGAGAAAGGGATAAAATGGTAAGAGAATTAAATATAGACAACACAGAAGTTGTAAGTTCATCTCATGGACACAATGAAGATAACAATAATGGAAGGGAGAAATCACCAACCAACTCCGCCGAGAGAAATAGAAAGATAATTTCTACTGAGCTATCACGGGACATGAAAAAGATAATACCACCTAAGTTTGATGGTAGTGCGGGAGGTGATGAAGCAGAAATTTGGCTTGTCCAAATGGAAAAATACTTTGAAATAAGAAATTATGACGAAGTAACAAAAGCAGCTTGGGGAGCCTACCAATTAGCAGGAGAAGCCTCAAATTGGTGGATGAACAAGAAATTGGAATTGGATATAAGTTCTTGGAAATTGACATGGGGAGAATTTGTGGAAATCTTCCGTAAGCGGTGGTTTCCACAATTATTCTATGATCAGAAACTTTCTGATTTTCAAGAATTAAAACAAGGAACTATGTCAGTCCATGAATATTGGGAAAAGTTCACTAGACTCCTTCGGTATGTTCCGATTTACCATAAGGATGAACGATTCCGTGTCAAGAAGTTCATACTTGGGCTGAATGGAAAAATTGGTGGTGAAGTAGACATGCATGGTCCAACTACCATGGACTTAGTCTATGAAAAAGCTATAAAGCAGGAGCAGAAACTCAAAGCTGATTCTCATCGCCAAGAGAAAAAGGAGCAAAAGAAGGACAGTGAAGCTATCTCTAAACCAACTCCAAAGAAAGATGAACCTATTCGTGAAGCTACCAGGTCAAAAGGAAAGAGATCTCGCTTCGGTGGGAAAGATTTCCGAAAAGATCAAAAGAGAAACAACTTCAATAGTGGAAACACTAACAAGTCCAATGAAGGAAACAATAAATCTGGAGAGACATCCGGAAGAAAAGGACCACCTACAGGATGTTTCATATGCAAGGGCGATCATTATGCTAGGGATTGTCCAAACAAAACTTCTGGGAATTCTTTGCCTTCACAAAAGGCTATGTTCCAGCAAAGGATCCATGCAGCAGTTGATGATAGGCAAGCTGACTATCAAATAACACCCATCGAAACTGCAGGTAAATTATTTGGTTTACCTATCTCAGTTCTTATTGATACCGGTGCAACTGAAAGTTTTGTTTCTCCTAGTATAGCAAATAAATTGTCTAGAAAGGTTGGGCACATGGCTACATCATGGAATGTAGAATATGCTAATAGTACAAGAGTAAAGGTGGATCAATGTCTTTTTGAGGCCAACTTAGAATTGCCTAGTTTCACCACTGAAGTCAATCTTTATGTCACACCATTAGGATCCTATGACGTCATCTTAGGAATAAATTGGTTGTGGAGACATAGGGCCATAGTTGACTGTGAATCTAAAACAGTTAAATGTTTAGATGACTATGGAAATCAAGTAAATCTTCAAGGAATACCTAAAGAGGTTAAAATTAGGCAAATCTCAGCAATGCAATTGCTAAGAGCCAAGAAGAAAGGATGCAAACTTTTTGCAGTAAAGATTGAAGAGTTAGGTGACCCTGATAATGAAAGTATACAAGAGATTGAAGATGGAGAAATTGATGAAACAGGAATCTCAAATATGGAGAAATACCCAGTTTTAAGGGAATATGCTGATGTATTTCCTGAGGAATTACCAGGTCTACCCCCAAAAAGAGTCTTTGATTTTTCTATCGACATAATTCCTGGATCTGAACCTGTATCCAAGGTACCATATAGAATGACTACTATAGAATTAGCAGAACTCAAGGCACAATTAGATGAGTTGTTGACTAAAGGACTGGTAAGACCAAGTGTATCACCATGGGGAGCACCTGTAATCTTCGTCAAGAAAAAGGATGGAACAATGCGGCTTTGTATTGACTATCGCATGCTTAACAAAGCTACGATAAAGAATAAGTATCCACTACCTCGAATTGATGATTTGTTTGATCAAGTTAGAGGAGCAGCCGTATTTTCTAAAATTGATCTAAGGTCCAGATATCACCAGCTTAGAGTTAAGGATGAGGATATCTATAAAACCGTCTTTAGAACTTGGTATGGACACTATGAATTCACAGTATTGCCATTTGGTTTGACAAATGCACCCGCTACATTTATGAACCTTATGAATAGTGTATTCAGAGATTACTTGGACAAATTTGTGTTGGTATTTTTAGATGACATTTTAATCTATTCTAGAAACAAAGAAGAACACAATAGGCACTTAGGAATGGTTCTACAACGTTTGCGTGAGCATAAGTTGTACGGAAAGCTATCCAAGTGTACCTTTTTCCAACGTAAAGTGCATTACTTGGGACATGTAATTTCAGCCGAAGGAATTGAAGTTGATCCAGCTAAGATCGCAGCAATAACTCAGTGGCCTATACCTAAGAATGTATCTGAAGTGAGAAGTTTTATGGGATTAGCAGGTTATTATAGGAAGTTTGTTGAAAACTTTTCCAAAATTGCTTTTCCTATAACTTCTTTACAGAAAAAGGGAAAAAGATTTGACTGGAATGAGAAATGTCAAAAGGCATTTGACCTACTCAGAGAAATTAACTACCGCACCAATTTTGAAAGTGCCAGATCCTGAAAGGAGTTTCACAGTTGTCACTGATGCTTGCAGAGAAGGACTTGGTGGAGTACTTATGCAAGATAATCAAGTGATTGCATATGAGTCAAGGACGCTGAAACCATATGAAATGAATTATGCTTCGCATGATTTAGAGTTGGCAACCGTCATTCATGCATTGCGAATGTGGAGACACTATTTGCTTGGGAAACCCTTTGAGTTGAAAACTGATCATAATGGTTTAAAATACCTTTTTACTCAACCAAATCTAAATGCTAGACAAAGAAGATGGTTGGAGTTGATCGCTGATTATGATTTCAATATCAGCTACATCAAAGGAAAAGAAAACCGGGTTGCTGATGCATTAAGTCGAAGACGTCATATAGCTTCTATTGTTGCAATTCATACTGATTTTAAAGATCAAGTGCTGCAGAAATGTGCAGAGGATGATTATTATATGCAAGTTAAACAAGCACTTAAAGAAAACCCTGAAGATTCAAGGTATGATGGTTTCAAATTTGAACCAAATGGAATGCTTAGGTACAAAGGAAGGATGTATGTACCTAACATAAGTAACTTAAGAAATTTGGTATGGAAAGAAGTTCATGAAGCTCCATATTCTGGTCATCCAAGAGTAACAAAAATGATGGCTGATGTAAAGCCATTATATTTATGGAAAGGAATTAAGGGAGATGCTGCTAATTATGTTGCAAAATGCCTTGAATGTCAACGAGTAAAAGTTGAGCATCATCACCCAGCCGGCTTGCTATACCCACATGACATTCCAGAATGGAAATGGCAAGTGATAAGTATGGATTTTATGCAAGGATTGCCTATGTCAAGAAATAAGCACAATGCCATACTAGTAGTGGTTGATAGACTGACTAAAGTAGCTCACTTTATACCAGGAAATCTAACTGATGGAGCACCAATTATTGCAAGGAAATTTGTGCGAGAAGTATTCAGATTGCATGGAATACCTGAAAAGATCATTTCTGATAGAGATGCAAGAATTACTTCTAGGTTTTGGCAAACCTTATTTTCTGCACTTGGAACTCAGTTGAATATTAGCTCAACATATCATCCGGAAACGGATGGGCAAACTGAAAGAGTAAATCAAGTTTTAGAAGACCTACTTCGAGTATATTGCATGGATCAGCAATATAAGTGGGAAGACTATTTACCTTTAGTTGAATTTGCCTATAATAATTCATACCATTCTGCAATCAAAATGGCTCCGTTTGAAGCCTTATATGGTCGAAAGTGTCGAACTCCGATAAGTTGGGATAAACTTGAGGATCGAATAAGTCTTGGACCTGTAATGTTAGCAGAAATGGAAGAACAAGTAAAGATTATAAAACAAAGGTTAGCCGAAGCTAACAGCCGACAAAAAAGTTATGCTGATGCAAAGAGAGTACCTCGAAATTTTTCCATAGGTGATAAAGTTTTGTTGAGAGTCAAACCTCATAAAAGCTCCATTAAATTTGGAAAGTCATCCAAATTAGCTCCACGATATGTTGGACCTTTCGAGGTTTTAGAAGAAATAAACCCAGTAGCCTATCGAATTGCATTACCACCTGCTCTTGCTCGAATGCATAATGTCTTCCATGTGTCCTACCTTAAGAAGTATATACCAGGTGATAACCATGTTATTGATTGGACTGCTTTACAGGTAAAGGATCTCGAGGTAGTAATGCTCGAGCCCATTAAAGTACTTGAAGTCCGCAAGCTACGCTTACGGAACAGAGAAGTCTCTCAATGTAAAGTCTAGTGGGACCAATATACTAAGGACTCAGCTACTTGGGAAGACTATAAGGAGATCCAGAAGAAATTTCCTAACATTCTTGAAGCATTCAAGAATGGTGAATAAATTAGTGTTATGTTTGTTTTTATGCTTTAAATAATACCTTGTTCATCGGGGACGATGAATCATAAGGGGGGGAGTATGTTACACCCCGATTGTATAGCTACTACTGCATAGGAAGTACATTGTAAATGTTTGAATCTTTCTGTTGAATAAATTAAATTGTTCTTGTGATCAATTGAATGTGTCCTAATGATTGTCTCATTATCTGATACTTCTATTGATGTAATTCTTGAATGAAATTAGCATATTGAGTTATGGAATAATGTTGTTCTAACTTTCTACGATGCTTTATGTATATTACCTTGGTTTTGAGCAAATGACTTCCGTTGTCATGTCATGATGTGCAGGAAACAGGTTCGTACCTCGAGACAGAGGAGAGATCACTCGGGGAAGAACTTGGTCGGGTAAACAGTAATGGATACCAATTGGACATACACACACAAACCATAGAACTGAGTAAGCTAAGTCATTGTTCTGGTTAAAGGTAAGTTATCCATAGGCTTGTCAAGTATCATTGGGAGTCGTGTCTTTTTCTGAATGTGTAAATAAGTGATGCTTGCCAATATAATCTTATGAGTAATATTTCTTGTTAGAGGTGGATATGTGTATTTGTATATATACACATATGAATACGATATGTACAAGTACCCATAAGTACATTCATGTCGATACAACGTATTGAGCAAATGGATATGCCATACGTGTGCGTCGATATAAGTGTATTTATGAATACTTATACGTATAGTATATATATAAATATATATACAAGTATACGTACCCGCAACTAACGAGATGAGTGAATTTATATATTGATAATATATTGCCTCGGAATTTATACATACACATATATAGACATATACATGAGTACGTACAGTATTGACCGGTTCGCAGTATACGTACGTATAATGTAGATGTTTATACATGTATAAGTATAAAGATAAATATATTTATATGTTTAATATTATATTAAAATATAAATATAATATAGTTTTTACAAATATAGATATGTATACGATATTATTTAAATTGTTAATTTAAATAATTATACATAACATAAATTAAAAAACTATATTATATAAATATTTTAATAAAATAAAATATATATAAATGTATTAATATAGAAGATTAGAAAATCAAAATGAAATATAAAATAACATTTTATTAAATATTCTCTATAGAGAAATGAGACAAAAAACGAAAAAGAGAATTAAAATGTTAAACTGAAAATAACGATTTTCGAAATACTTCATTGAATCGAATTTTCGGGCTGCAAATTTATACTTTAAACAATGCTAAATGCATCATAGTATAATATCGAACTTTATTAAAATGTTAATGAGTTAAAATTCAAAATTAAAGCTGAGCCGTAAAAATGGCGGAAGGAAGGAAAAACGCGCGATTAGGGCCAGACGTCTGAAAATGGCCGACTGAACTCATGCTTGGCAAACAAAATGAGATATGGACGCCATTGGAGCTGAGAAAAAGTCTAAGAGTAAACTTGTCATTTAACCTAGCAATAAAAACGCGCCTGAATCAAGAGCTGTCACGATTTTAAAGACTAAGCAATTTCGAATTTGATTAAAACGTCATTGTTGTCAGATTAAGCAGAACGAAACCCTTGCCATTATGCAACACGTTTTTACTTTGAATCATTCCAAATCTTGCTGGCAGTACTGGCGCCATAGAAGAAGGAAACAGTTCAAATGGCAACCCTATAAATACTTGCGAATGTCATTCATAATATTCACGAATTCACAATCAAGATTTCATATTGTTTAGAGCATTTTGCAACTGAGAGAGAATTCGCCATTAGTAAGAAAGTTGTTAGTTTTTATTTCCTGATAAGGAAATCATTTGGTTGAGTTGAAAGAAACAATCTCTGAGTTGAGAACAACAGTATAGAATTGGCAAATTGCTGTGCTGAGAATTTGTTACAAAGTTAGCTGAAAGTATTTGGTGAAGGCAAGAGAAGGAGTTACTCTTTCAAACATCTGGAAAGATTAATCAGGCATGCTAACTCTAGCTTATACATGCTTTCTAATATTTTAGTATTTTGATATAATTCTGAATCATATTCTTGACTGAAAAGAAATGTGTCTAAAAACTGGTTGCTTTGGAATGAATAAGAAAGAAGTAAAGACTATTAGCATGAGTTAAATAGAATGTTTAATGCATGTAATCTTTTATTAGTTTTTGTTTTCATTAGTGTACGGTTTACACTTGTCAAAGGATTGGAAACTACATAAATTGATTTGATTTCATATACAGAGTATATACTTGTAATTAGTTACTAAAATAGGAAAGTATCGTGAGCATTATATGAGTTACAATTTACAACTAGATACTAAATAACTTAGTCAAGTTATTGTATCCCTAGGAAGAGAATATCCTGAATAAAGGCATTAGTTGTAGGATCTTGTTAAAATGTTCATCATACCAGTAGTTAGTTGTTGTAGGAAGTCTAGGGTACATACTACCCCGATAGACCAACCTATGCGTAGAATAAGATAGCCTCAAGTCAAGTTGAACCTGGCTAGTGAATGTGACATATGACCTATGTTCTTCATTGAACGTAAACACTTTGGCCAAAGTAGTGTAAGGAACCATTTAGTTGTTGTACTACAGTGTCAGTTCACCGTGATCCCGAATTACATCCTAGTTTGAGAATTGCCGGTTGCACGAAAGCTAGCTTTGTAGGATCACAACACTATGTCCAGTTGGTAGTCATTAAAGGTTACCCAACCAATCTCTTCTTCGAAGGGAGGGCCGTTCATTGCAAAATGATCGTGCGGGGGACCGCATTATAAGTCCGTGGTTGGCGGAAAAGCGCCCGAGTGATGTTTCTCCTCCTCAAATACCCGACTGATGATCCAAGACTTGACAGGACGAACTCCTGGACCTTCTTACTTCTATTGGTGCCAAAAGCCTACGGGCTATGTATGTATATTTCTCTTCTTTCTTGTAATTTCATTTGGAATGAAATAGTTAAAAATTGCAAAAGATGTATCTTGTTTATGTTTTTGAAAGGAAATTTTTTTATCATTATGGTATTGTTCTTACTTTTGTGACTGAATTTTAAGGTTTTAAATTTATCGTACAAGTGTGTTCGTTACACATCTCCCAAATACTCAAAGATTGTGAGATCTTTGAGGTAATAAATAGAGCAAGACAAAGAGGCCTCAATGTAAAAGGGTGACCAAAAATAATTGGCTAGTTTGGCTATATATAAAGAAATGTCTAAGAATTTGTGTTCTTTTTTAGGAATAGCAACTCATGCTACAACCTTTACCCTAAAGAAATCTATTGGTAGATATGTCGGAACAAGATAGCCTATCATGATATCCAATGAAGAAGAATGGGGATAAATACACATTTTCAAGAATTTTTGCTAGCATCCATCAACCAACCTTTGTCTAATTTGTCATACATAGATTACAAAGCAAATGAGGCATCCTCAAGATGGAAAGAGGTGTAAACACTAAAGAAAATAGTCAAGATTCAACTAGTTGATCATATGGTGGCAGCAAATAAGTAAAGATGCAATGTTTATTTTCTTAGCTAAGATTGTAATGTTAGGTGTGTTTTAAAAATTGAATTTGCTTAGTTGATTGCTAGAATGAAGGCTCATTAATAGATCCCCAATATTTTATTAAAAAATGTGGTGAGCCTATGTATAACTATGTGCTAAACCTAGTATGTTGGAACATTGACATACAAACCCCTTCCCTAAAATGCCATCAAAGTTTGCTTGGTTGGGGTGGGTAGGGATTCCTTATTCACTTTATTAGACTTATATTGCACCTTTGCACATGAACCAAGAACTAGTGATTACCCATTCAAGCTCAATGATCAACTTAGAATGAGGTATTACTTGTGTTAAGTTGTTGGCATTTAAACTTATTATAGATGTAAAATATTTTAAATGTTTTATTTAATAGGTTATATTGTTATTCAAGGAACTCATATGCATAGGGAAGTTTTTATGTAACTGGCTCTCTTATGTACACTCAAGTTGATCCATGTCACGATTATCATCTATTAGCAGCTACGTGCTTCTATAAATTGTAAACATAATGACTTGAAAGAGCTTGTCTTAATCTATCTGTACTAAGGTTTGTCACTCTCCATATAAAAAGTGGGGAAAGCATGAGCCCTCCCTCTATTAAAAGCTTAGGCCATAATAACTGCACATGAGGAACTAAATTCACTTTAAAAACATTCATAATTTAAAAACACTTGAAAATGAAAGATTCCATAACTTACTATTTGATATAGGATATTAAAAGTCAATGTTATCCTGATTATAACAATATTCACTAGAATATTGAGGGACCTCTTGCCTATCCAAAACTATTGTGTCTTGACACGTAATTCAAACCAAGTATGGAATCAAACGCAAATCACTGCGGTGTGGCAGCCCAGACCTAGCTCCAAGGGCTCTGCATCCTGCTGCAGCCTGTATGCACATTATTAAAAAAATAAAATCTTTTCTCCCGACCATTAAGTAAACTGGAAGACTTCAATCAAAATTTTTAGATGGAAGTGAACAATTTTTACTTTTTAGGGGAAAAAGGATCTTGTCAAAACGTACCACTCTAGCAGCGAAGGGAAGCATTTTCTCTGGTGGCATACCAGCAGCAATGGCTATCACAAGAGTCAACACAAGGTTAAATATTATGAGTGACTTCTCTAACTAATCACATAAAAAAATTGAATATTGATGTAAAAATCCTACAAAAGGATATGCACCAAGCTTAGACCATAACAAAATGATAAATCAGTTTTTATTTAATGTCCCGTTTGGGTATTTTTAGGAAATATATGAAAAAAAAATTGTGTTTATTGATTATGGAAATAACTGAAAATACTGAAAGGTAACCGCTGAATTAAACCCTAGGTAATACAATTCATGATTTTTTGTATTTTTTTGATTTAGAGGAAATCAATTATGAAATTAGAAAACATTACACTAGTATTAAGCAGCAATATCAATATGTGAATTTCCCGAATGTAAATACTAAAAATGAATGCTGAAAGAAATACGAACTTATTAGATTAAACCCTAATTATTGTGTAAGTGCAACAACATACGCCTCAACTGGCTACAGCAGGAATTTAATGAAACAGCAGTATGTTAATGACAAAATTTTATGATTAAGCTTGCAGATTTATAACCAGTTTCAGTTAACTAAATCTTATCAAAGCAGCAGCTGGTTGTAATTGCCCTATTGGATATGTCTTGTATATGCCACATAAGTCAATGAAATAATTACCAAATCTGATCAACCAAGCCTACCAACTCCAGATCGCAAACATTCACAAAGGACTAGCAAACATCCATAAATTGTAACCATATAAGAATACAAATTGAAGTGCTGAATAGCAGATATTCAACTATGAAATATGCAATATTAGTAAATAGGAATTGCAACAGCAGAACATAAGAACCAGTGATAGCAACAATAACCAGCAGTATAAATATGGATTGCAAACAGCAGAAATGGATGGTATTAATTATGAAATATGCAACATAAAGTTCTGACCATACAGCAACGGCTGGGAAAGATGGAATTTTTTGCACAAACCCTGCCATACAGCCCTGTAATGTCTAACAAGGCTGGTGCAGCAGCATATGAAGAGTAATTTGCCAAATTCATCCACAATAATGTCACTGTTATGAAATTTGCTTGCAAATCTAATCATTTTTATCTCAAGAACAATCGTGATCCATGTGTAGAATTTCCCGATGGGAAGTGAAGGTTTTCGCCTCCAAATCCAAAATGATTCCAAGAGGGTTTTTGTCCTCTGGAAACTGCCAACAACCAAGGGGTTTCGTCCTTGAGAGCTCTATTTGAAATTTGAATTTGTGATGATAATGATGGATGATTTGCCTTGAGCACTTGTTTTTCCTTTTTAGGCAACCTCAATCACTTTCACTTTTACTTATAACTGATAATTAAAAAAAAAATTCTTTTAAATAAGTACATAGGCCTCATAATGTCTCATTCGGACGGCTTTTAATAACAGCTTTTAAATCACCCTTATAGATAATGATTGGGCCCCAAAGTATAATTCATTTCCCTTATCGTGTCCCTTAGCCTATAGAAAATAGAGATAGGCTATACGTCTTCAATCAAATTCTTCAATTTTGAGAAGGGGACAAGACAGTCCACCATTCCCAAAATTGTTTGTCCTCAAGCAATTGCAAAATCTGGATGCTCAAGTATCTCATCTTCCCATGTGACACCTTTTGCAAAAGGTTCTTCCAAAGCATTAGGTACTCTATGATACTCCTGTTCCACAACTTCCTCTCTCTGATGTGGATGATGGCATAGCGCTTCTGCTCGTCTTGAGCCTATTGAAGATGATCCTTGAGTACCCTCAATGTGTCTTAGCTATGCTCAACCAAGCCAAATGTTAGAGTATCATAGCCATAGAGTGTCATAAATGGATACACACCTATGGGCATGTGGTCAAACGTGTTGTCGCAATAATCTCTCAAACGCAACCATTTGATCCATGTTGTTAATTGCTTTGAAACATAGTTCCTCAAGTGCCCTTCAACCCATATGTTCACTCTTTTTGTCTATCTCTCAATGTGAGGGTAGTGAATTGTGCTCAAAAAAATTCAATACTCGTCGGTTGAAATAGTTCATACAACCAAACAAAGGAATCTACTATACCTATCACTCACAACATTGTTAGGCAATCTATGTAACATAATCACTTCTTTGAAAAACAATTTAACTATTTGAAGGGAAATGACAAATTAGTGTGAATGGTTGGTTTATTCACAACAACAAGAATGCAAACCTTGGGGAAGCCTGTAATGAGCTCCATGTTTGTAGCTTCCCAATTCTAACTAGGATTAAACAAGGAATACAACTAACTCTTAATATGTTCCTTTTTGTTTTGATGCAAACCTATTCTATCCTCCAAGACATGACAACTCTTGGGGCTCCATCCTCAACGCCTCGAAGCACTACCTTTTTCCCTTGAATTTCAATTCCATAGTGAAATCACCACTAGAATATAACCATTGCATGCCCAATCCTAATTCAGTCTCTCCTAGACCCATGCTATAGAAGCCATTGCATGCCTTGTGTCAACCCAAAGTGGTGACAAGTTGCCGTGCCTTCTTGGTGCAAGAAATGGCCATCTTGTAGTCTCTCATCCTCTACAAATCCTCCATTAACCAATATATCTGTAGCTTGATTCCAACAATACCACACTATACTTAGTCAAAAAAATCGAATACCAAAATAACATCTACTTTGATTGCCACCTTCCAACATCAAGCATCTCATTGTTTGTACAACTACAACCACCTCCATTAGACCATAGTCAATATTAGGCATCATAATTTCGTCTTCAAGTGTAGAACTTGGGTCCAAAGAGTGACCCATGAGTTGTGAGCATTGAACCTTCATAATTCTATTAGAATTCACAACATACCCTACATAATTCTCCGTTTGCTTTCTTTTTATCCAAATGCGTGGGATCAAGAATCCATTAGAAATAAAGGTATGATCTCATCAAAGCCTTTATCCTTCTTGTACCTCATAATATCTCCTAAATTCCATACGCATGAACACATTTGAGTTTGAGTCAAAGAATCTATATGCCCCATACTGCAAGTTGTATCCTTCACTCTTTCAACATTTTTAGAGTGCTTCCCATCATAAAAAATATTGTAATGACATGATATGGAGTAGTAAATATGAAATGTGACCATCTTTTTCTTACCTTGGGCTATAATCAAAGTCTCACCTTTTACTGAAATAGAAATTGTTGAGATATCCTCAACATCATCATTGTGACTCGAAATTTT
The DNA here is from genome assembly GCA_007258455.2 of Sequoia sempervirens. NCBI lineage: Eukaryota > Viridiplantae > Streptophyta > Pinopsida > Cupressales > Cupressaceae > Sequoia > Sequoia sempervirens. Next base: position 115,978 of record VDFB02335292.1, read on the forward strand.
TTAGTTAGGATCAACCAAAACATTCTCTTCAACTACATGTCTATCAATATAGAGATTATGAAAATTAATTACATATTGCTAAGGCTCACCTTTTGGAAGATCAATGGGTAGTTCCTAGCCTAGCACATCTTTTTCCATCTTCAACTCTTCACATTGAACAAGTGATGCCTTTTCCTCCTTGACTTCATCAATATTTTGCCCACAAATAGTTTTTTAAGTCAATGAAACATTGAAATATCTTTTCCTACTAAAAGATCCTTACATTTATCTTTTATGGCAGATTCCTTTGTAGCCTATTGGACCTTTCTTTCCAATCTCTCTTCTTTTCCCAAGAACATTTTATTTGGCTTCTACTGAGTTCTCCTTCCTTTCTTGGGATCATATTTCATTTTTAGATCACAAAATTATTGGGAAGTCAAATTATTGCGAGTCATATGACACTATCCATTGTACTCATCACTATATATGTCCATTTCATTTCTTGTGTGATGTCAAAGTGCAGCCAATGCTCTACACATCTATGCCTCTCATGATGAGCACACACTTATACTAGGAGAAGAGGGGGGAGAGGGGGCGGGAGAAAGAGAATGAATCAATATAAGCTAATCTTTTACTTTTTCAAAACTTAATCAACCATCGTGACAACAAGCATACAAGAACACAAGATTTTTAGGAGAAAACCATGACAAAATATTGCTTATATATATAAGATTGTCTTACAAACTTTGTAGGCAACAACCTACTTGGAGTCACTGGTCTCCAACACTTAGTCTTTGTAGGCACCAACCCACTGGAAACACCAATCCCCACCACTAAGCACCAACTCGACAAGAGACACCAATCTCTTTGATATGAGGCACCAACCTGTCCAATATGAGGCACCAACCTCTAACTCAACAAAGTCTTGTCTTCTTGAATATAACTTCTTCAATGAATGATGATCAATAAATTTTCCTTCATAAAAGATCTTATTGTAAATGAAACACTCTTCACAAAATTGATACAATCAATTCCATACACTTTCCTTTTAGATCTGCATATACTTCTCTCTTAAATCTGCTTATACTCCTCTCTCAAATCTGCATATAACTTGTTTAGTTTTCTATTGTAATGCTTTAGAATCCTGCTCCAACTTTCTTCAAAACGAATCGGAAATATTCTTCATATTTTTTCTGCTCTTGGACTGCTCTAGATCTGCTCTAAGTCGAATGATATTGCATTGTGTTACTTCCTCTGTTTTCCTTCCACATCCTCTTCTTTATATACCCTTTTATGTGCCTCTTCACCAAGGGAGGCGTCTATTCCCAAAAGGGGTTGGCCTTCTTAAGGATAACTTACTTTGAGCGCTGCCTTTATGAAATTGGCCTCATAAATATAATTTATTTTATTTTTATTTTTCAAAAGGTGGCACTTGTATGAAAGGGGTCGGCCATATTTAATAATAAAAGGCTTTAGTTTATTTCACCAATGTGAGCGCCACTTGAGGAGATTGGCTAGCATCATAATGAATATGCTTTATAATTATTTCTTCTCCCAGCAGCAGATATAAGGCATATTATACCAGCAGTATGATTCCTTCTTGATATAACGATTTCCTTCATTGGCAAAAAGCTCTCCACACCTTTGACGTCAATGACAATAATCTTGGACCAGCCATGACATCAATAACAACAATATGAATTCCTTCTCTCCTTTAACATAAATGACAACAATATTTCCAACATCTCAAACTTCCACACTCTGTTCTAATTCCTTTTGCCATCATTCCATGATGCTATAAATAGTGTCCACAATCAAATCTGTAGATCTCTCTCTCTCTCTAATTTTCCATTATGTTGACTTAAAAGTTAGATCTAACCCTATAGGCTGGCAAGATCAAGGCTCTAATATCACTGTAATGTCCCTAATAGTATAACCTTAGGAAGTAAATTAAATCCCAAACATGTGCAAGCTGAAATAATGAACAAATATCAAATGCAGGTGCCAAACCTACTAAAATAATGTTGACAGCAATATATAACAATCTGTAAAGTGTAAACCCTTGTGAAACAACCACTCAACTCCAAATAGCAAATTCAAACCCTCACAAACCGATATGAACTTTGGATAAACCCTAAAGCACCAACCCATAAGACCACCTATAAACAACTCCTAAATCTTAGCCCTTTTTTTCTGCATGCTACTTCATCACGGGAATAGAAAAAATGGGAAATCATTAACCTTGCTCCTTGACCTCATCATGAGATGAGTAGTTTCATGCAACAGAAAGGCCAGTTTGAACAGGAGTAAAAACAGTAATCACATTAATTTCTGGAGATTGGAGTGTTCAAATATGCCACTGTCTACAGCATATTATTCAAACGTCAACATGCATTACAGTATGATCCAACTGCTTTGTACAATATAGATGGAATTGATCTAAACTGCTCCATGTTATGCAATTAATATAATGGATAGGCAAGTCTTTCAGAAGGCAATAATGAGATTGAACATAAACGATACCCAAAAATTTGAAGATATTGGAATATTTGAATGCATATGAAATAGCTTCATAATTCATAAGGATATTGCATTTGTCTCACTCTTTTTATGCTATTTTCCAGATGCACTTACCATTGGCAAGGTTCAGTTTTCTGACAAGCTTGGTTATGAGGTACAAACCTAGGGCTCAACCTCTACTTGTGATTCAAGAATATTTGAGATTAGATGTTACTAGTTTTAATTTTAATTGTTGTTGCAACTTGCAAAATGTTTTTGAGTTCCTTGCATAATGTGCATACTAATATATCACGGACTTATGCCTTGATAATATTAGACAAGATCAAGAATGTTGAGCCTATTGACCTTGATAAGATTGATCCAAAATCAGAATGGATCGCCATTGATGAGGATACAAAATTTTATGATGAGAACTTGGTCGTCTTGGAGGAGTCATTTGATAATGACGCCAACAATCAATTGCTAGTGAACCAGCATGTTGGAGCTTCAACATCACATTCTATTGTCTTGTAGTAAATACTTTTGGTTTGCCAAGTCAATACTGAGTAAATATAATACTACTATCACATTAGCAAATTAATTCTTTACTAATTTACATAGCTACCAGGAGACGAGTATTGGTACCAATTTGGGAGACAAGGATGGGTAATGGTACACCACTTTCAAAAAAAGTCGGAGATGGGTAGATAGTATGGGGAACCTTGAGGATGACTATATTTTCAATCAATTGATAAAACTTCAATGCATGTCAACATCTTAAGCATTATTATTATTTTGCTTCATATTCTTATCTCTTTGAGATTTAATAAGGAAAATTTCTACCACCATAAAAACTTGTAAAATTTTATGAAATCAAAGAAAATTGCAAATCTATTCGTGTATTTGTTTAATTATTTTAATTTTTTCAACTACATATCAGCACTTTTAGAAAATCCCATGTAATTTATGTGATATATTTGAAAACACTCGATTGGAAGTTCATTTTTAAGGGATGCTCATAGGAGACATACAAGACACAAAGAAACTTTATTTGAAGTCTCCTAATGTCTGGAGACATCTCTATATAGGTCTCTGAGATGGGGACGTGTTTCTAGTATGGGAGACAAGTACCAGGGGTCAGGGTACGGGTCTCCTGGTAACTATGCTAATTTACTAGGAAATATGCACTCATATCAATGTGATCCTTGTTTAGATTACTGGTGCCAAATTCAACTGGCAATGCTTAAGACTTGAAATTGTGTGGCCTCTTAACATACATTAAGAAAATTCACTCATTTCATAGAAATCTGATTAGGAAGGATCTGGAAAATCTTTAATCTAGAGACAGCTAAAGCTTTACTCGCCATTTTAGATGACACAAATGAATCTAGAAACTTCAAAGGCTTTACTCACCATATTAGATGAACCAATGAATCCAGAAACTTACTCACCATATAAGACAGCACCAATAAATCCATCCCCTGCTCCAGTGGTGTCCACAAGCTCTTGAGGAGGTATGGCCTCGGCTGTCCCTACAAGCAGTCTTCCAGTGATGCTCCCTATCCCAGGCGCTTCAAAACATCCTACCTGCATACTGATTCTAAAATCTGAGGGAGAGTGTAAAATACATTAAAAGAAGACAGTAATTATCACCTACCTCAAATTTGATAATTAATTTAATGTGTTACTTGAAAGGAGATCAAATGCTGGATTAACATTTAATAATCTGTGATGTACCTCTGAAGAAACAGAAATTGGTAAAATACTACTCATTTCTTTGCCTTTCTTCTTAAGTGACTCCACCATAATGTTTACATCTAAGTTCTCACCATCTCCACTTCCTGTTTAGAAATCATATTCTGTCATTGATAACTGTAACTTGGATATGCTTGCAGGCAGATAGACTAATCCCAAGAGAAGTTGAGAACCAAATAAATGTATAAAGACAACAATATCTTTTGTACAAAAACCATCTTATGAAATCATTAGAGCACCCATGCTTCATAAAGGATTTGGATACACTAAAAATTGTTTTCCAACGTGTTACTAATTCTTCAAACTATTGAATCATCACAGAAGACATCCTACTAAATATGAACATAGACAAACTCTTATAGTCAGTGCAAAGGTACCTTGCATGTTTTTCTCAAGCATTATGCATCCTTCCTCACCCAGAGTGACAATTACAAACTTGAGACGAGGTAATCTTAGAGCAATGGCAACAAGTGCACTTGCAACTGATGATGCTTCCGTCCAGGCCTGCAAATAGTATATCAAAGAGTAATGAATCAAATGGTGTTTACATCTCCATGCGGCTCTTCATGCATAGAACTGGGAAGCGTAAGTAAATAATAGTTGAAGGTTTATTCTCAATCATCAACAAAAAATTGAGTATTTAAATAACAGAGTTTCTGCATATCCTGGTCCTTTTGCTCATGATCCAGGCCATGAATGGGAATTCCCACATTTGTACTCTACTGCAATCATGCAGTGTTCCCTCATATATTGCATACTTGATCCACTTATTTAGAAGAAATGTGTGCCATGGTAATGATAAATAGAAAGATGGGCTAAATGGGTTTTTATAATAAGAAATCTATTCTGCTGAGTCAACTTCAGTTCTTTTCATTTCATAGATGTGTTCACTAAAAATGTATGAGCAATTTCAAGCACGTGTTTGTAATATGTATTAGCCTTCTTTCCATTTTTTCTGCTCTCAGCTACTTTTGAGTTATGCAATTCAGAGTCTTATCTTGAAATGATTAATACTCTGGGTGATGAACACCAAGAGACATCCATCTGCAAGATGTACTTTATTGATAGACTCTACCCACTAATGCCAGATCCAAAGCATTTCAAAAGCTAGTTCATGCCAGTTCTAAATGTGGGTGCTATAGTTGTCAGCCATATATCTTGGCGACAGGTATACATCGAACAGTCCATAATAAACATAGTAAATACATAACAGATGCAGTGTAAGATCATTTCTATGCAAGAACTTACATATAACTTGAGTTTGAAAACACATTCCCCAATGCAATACATATAAAGCTTTTTGAACATGTTTAGGAAACATGGATCAACCATGAAAGTTTTCCCTACAAATAACGAACATATCATGAATATTGCCATCACAAAAGATGTTAACTCTGCCTCTTAGGCCAAAGAGCAATATGTTAGACTTTACAGAGAACATCTAACAGGAATTTCCTTGCAACTCTGTTGCTCATTAAATGTATTTTTTGTGCTCTCTGCAAATAAGTGGCATTTATGTGGAAAGCAAACAAACAAAAAAAACAAGTTTCTCGAAAACTAGAAATTGCAAAATTTCTTAAAAATTGTGAACTTAAAATTGTCAATTTTCCCAATATTAATTGGTGCATGAGAAGAATTAAACTTTTTCAGAAAAAAGAATCATGATGTGTCACAGATTTTGTACAAGCTTATGCTCAATCCAAGCAGACCATAGAAAGCAATGCAGCTCTTGGGATTTTTAGCTTGCCATTGACATGATTATGTTTTTCAATGTTTCATCTCAATAAAAGTAAAACCCTCTGGAGCTAACCAAAGATGATATTCATAACCCAGCTATGAGAAAACTTAACAGGTCAAATGGCTTCCATAGTTATGACTTGATGAGTTACTATGCATACCAGAAGTAGGACTGAACTTCACATGTCAATAAGCAGTTAGAGCTTGGCCAGCAGGTGAGATTAAACTTTACATGGTGTGGCAACAAACCTAGTTTATCTACTTGGCAAGTCACCAAGTACTTGCCACTTCTTTTTTTCCACCAAGTTTTTCAGATGAATCGTGGGCACATTTCTGCAAGTTTAGGACTGAATACTTGGTGAATCCAAGTCAGAAACTCATGCCATGCAAGGATGGAATGTGGATGCAGGAAAAACATGAAATGCATGCTGAAAAAATGCAATTTGTAGCTTTGTAAGCCCTATCACCCATGCTAAAGAAGCACACTATCATTTTAGCATTGTTGAGCAAATTGGAAAGATTTTATAGGGGATTGAGAAAAAAAATTGTGGAAATTTTTGTTTGCAAGTTAATGTTTTTCTTTTACTTTTTTTGTTTTCTTTTCCAATCATATAAAATATTTCTAGCATATTAAGATTTTTTATAACATGTAAAATTTATAAATCTAATTGTATTGAGTTCAATTTATGTGATTTTTTTTGCTGATTTACAAAAGTTTATGTAAATCATTTTTTTTTCTATCATAAATTTAGGGTTTACACTTCAAGGTACAAACATGTTATTTTGGTCAAATTCATTAATTCAATTGCTATTCAATTACCATATTACAATTCAATTTTTCAAATACATTTACATTTTTTTAATCATGTTCAAGTTGTATTTTTTTTAAAACACTATATTTTTTATTTTATTAATTTTGGAAGTTAGTATACAATTGAATCCAACTCTACATCATGTTCAAACTCAGCAAGTGGAAGTCAACCTGTTGGAAATTATGACCCTGCTTGGAAATATATCATTGTAGGACTGGTAGGAAGGAGTGTGATTTGTATCTTGTCCTTGAAGAAACTTAATGGAGGCATCAATTGACTCAAATATCATATTGCAAGCATTCGTTAACCGTGACACCTAATCATGTCTTGATGTCCCAAACAAGGTAAAACAAAGGATGCAAGCATTTCTTGCATTGTTAGAGAGAAGAAATTGGAGAGGGCAAGGGCACAAATAGCCATAGAGGCAATCCTTACTCTTGATACAAGAGACATTGTGGGTTCTAGTCTCAATCCACGTATACATAGCACATCCACTTCATCCATCTCTAGTAGAGCCCAATCACAAGGTTTTTTTGTGCCTAGAAACATACCTAGAGCACAACCTTCACCACATAGTTCAAGTGGAACAAGGAGGCACACAAAGAAGTAGATAAGATGTAGTATCCCTTACAACTTCTGAACTAAGTTTAAGCTCACAAGGAATATCTTAAGGGTTACCAAAATGCTAAACAAAGATCTTGATTACTATAACCTTCTAACACTTTAGGATATTTCACCTAAAGGAGAGGAAATAGATCAAAATGACAATGTTCACACTTCTTAAACCACTCTAGAAAATTCCAGTCAAACTGACCTATGGTTTGCTTCAAGGAATTTTGTCAAACACTTTGCACACAACCTCTTTGCTTGCTGGTCTGAAGCTTCAGTCTGATTATGCTAGCTTGAAATGACTTCAAATATATTTGGAATGCTTGCAAATGACTTCCAAGATATCTAAGTATAGGACTAAATGCAATTGCAACCTTTATTTGACTTTACAAATGTATCTATAAGAATTCTACAAGATAAATGTGCATCTACAGCCAATGGGCATTTTTACAAACAATTGGCATACAACTAATATGATGGAAGTGAATGCTATTAATTTGTCATTACATCAAACATATTGTATGCAACTAATGACTCCTTTAATACAACACTGATTACAATTGCCAAGACTCTTGGCTTTACAATGTATGTTCCTTACAATATCAAAAATCTGAGTACAATGACTAGCTACAGCTGCAACTTATTCATCTAAATATGACAATGCAATGGGCATAAGATAAGTGCTAAGATGAATGACAAAGAACCTGATAATGATTTCCGTCAATATTGATTGATAACCTTGTAGTCTCTCCTTTGGAAATGAGCCCAGATCATACTTGATGGTGCCGCCCCTGTTCTGGACTGAGTTGATAGAATAAATAAATAGCATCATGAAACTCCTCTTCTAAATGCCAATCATCATCACCATGCTCCTAGGGAGGTAGCACCCAAATAACCATGTGAAATCGTTGCTCCTTTGAAGTGCTATGAATAAAATCGTAGGATTCTTGTCTGCAGCAAACTGTGACTGTGATATGATAACAAGGGCACTTATATGCCTCCAAATACACCTTGTTATGGGCCTCTTCCCTTACCAAGCCAAGCGCTCCAATGCCCAATGATGTCGATGTTAAATAAGGCCAATATAAGCAAAATCGTGGGATTTAATGACCTCCTCTATGTGACTGAAAGTTGATAAGCCCTAACAATTATGCAAATCGTTCTCAGCAAGTTGGCCCTTGGCCACCAAATTAAGCACAATGAAGAGACTGAATTATCTCTTCCCCAAATCTGCAACCCTTTGGAGGATCTTTCACCACCTCAGTTATGCCAATTGATGGGAGTTTCGTTCCCAAAGACCAATGAAGAATTCTACAGAAACCCTAGGCTTCTCCACAACATAACAAGTCAAGTATCAAAAATCCTGGATAATCACAAATGAGCCCCTTAAGTCCCTTTTTATTCTCTTCTTGTGAGAGATCAACACTTTCCTTGCCAATGTGGGATAAAAGATATATTTGCCTTTTTATTTTATTTTAGTGACTTTATGATATAATATTTTATTTAAGTCACTTTACTAAATTAATTAAATATAAGGTTACTTTATAATATTTATTTATTTAATAACCTTACAAATAATTAATTTAATTATTACCTCCCTTATTTTCCCCCAATCCAACTGAGTCCAGGAAACCATCCACCAACTAGATAATTGCCAACAGAGACCCTCTGAACAACTCCAATAGCCTACGCAAGTCAGGAATAGACTAAACCCTCTGAAACTGATGCTCATGAAAAATGGGGACATTACATAAGACATGTGCAAATTTTTGGTATCACAACCTTCCCTTCAACATTGAAAAAAGTCCAGACTAAGAGCACTTGGTGACATCATTGACAGTTGTAGAGAAAGGGTACAAGTTGTCATCTCCAAAAGAGTATTGACAGTTGTAGAGAAAGGGTACAAGGTGTCGTCTCCAAAAGAGTTAAGTGGGAGGTTACTCCAAGATGCTATTGTAGATGCAAAGACAATTGTAGAAGATCAAATGAAACAATGGAAAAAATCTGAATGTGCCCTTCTTTCAAATGGGTGTACAAACGGGAAAAACTACTCTCATCAATTTTGAGCTGATTTGCTTGAAGTCAATTGATGCCTCCAATAAAATAAAGAATGTAAAAAATTGGAGCTTGATGTTGGAGGAGATTATTTTAGAGTTGGGCGTACAAAATGTTGTGTAAAATGTCATTCATAATGCAATGACATACATAGTGGTTGAAAGATTGCTTTGAGAGAGGAATCTATCACTCTTTTGGACCCCTTGCACAACCCACTGCCTTGACCTTCTTTTGAAAGACATAAGAAAAAGTGATAGGGTGAGATTAGTTGTAAAAGATGCAAGAAACATCACAAAACATATTTATAATCACCCTTGGGTTCACAACTTGATGAGAGATCACACGAAAGGAAAAAAGCTTATGCAGCTAGGTGTCACAAGATTTGCAACTAACTTTCCAATGTTGCAAAGCATTTCTAGTTCATTTACATCTTTGAACAGAATGTTTGAGTCGAACATGGCTAGGATCAACATATTCAAAGAAGAACGATGGAGAGAGGACCACAAAGACAGTTTTTGAAGATGCCTTTGTGAAGAGAGCTATAAAGATTGCCAAGGTAACTACAAACTTTGGAGTAATTGTCAAATTAAATGTTTTAGTTTCAATTTTTGAAAGCATTTGTTTCAATTTTAACTTGTAAGTTTGTTAGTTTAATATGTTTGTACTTTGTAGGTGTCGAAGCCTTGGGTGAGAGTTTTGTGCTTAATGGATGCAGAGCAAAACCCCATAGGATATATTTATGAGGCCATGGATAGAGCCAAAGAGGCCATCCAAAAGTATTACAAGGGGAATACAAATAAATTTTCCCTAAATTCAAAAGATCATTGATCAGAGGTGGAACAATTAACTTGTAATGTCCCCATTTTTGGGTTTTCTCGCAATGCAATTGTCACTAACCTTCTCAGTGTGTGTGTGAGCCTTATCAAAGGAGCTATTTGATGTTACCAGTGAGCTCATATGATCTAGAGAACTCAGATGTCACTTTTCGAAGTTAATTCCAACTTCTAGTGTATTCTCCAAGATTCTTTGTAAAATCCCCTACTAGTTTCAACGATATTTTTATGATTTTTCCATTTGGCACATTATCATTTTGTCAAATTGTTTGCTTGCAACTGAATGGATGTTGTGGACATTTATGAATGGGAATGTTACATATATTAAATACATACAGAAATAACTCCTGATTTCATGCTATTACAAATATATAAATTCATGCTTAACAATGGATAGTCTTTGCACTCAGCACAATGCTATTCCTGTTCATAACAGCAATATTACTCCTTACACAATTGATTAATGGAGCATGACATAACAGTGGTACTTAGTAAACTGAGATCAATCCTTCAGTCAGTTAGAACTCTCAGCAATTAATACAAATAAGCAGATTACAATGTACAGAGCATAAATACCAATTCCTAGTGACTCCTGGCTATGTCACGGCTGGCAAGGTCTGTTTGTTTGCAACAATAATTTTCTGAACCTGTAGCAGCAGTCGCCTCCTGAGAATCACACCCTCCAATGTCCTTAATGCCAGCGTAGGGTTTACAAAACCACACATTTCACTCAGCAAGAGTTTACAAGGTTGCAGCACCCTCCTGTAACTTCACACAGCCTCCAAAATGGCAGCAAACCCTACATTTGTGACCTATGTACAAACAGCAAGGGTGACTAGATAGGAAGCTCCATGGCAGGAAACATAAGTGTTTGATTGGTTAAATCGACCCTCAAACAAAGCACACGACCTCCAGGTATCACCACAGCCAAGTAAGGGCTCACGCCTGAGAAATGAATACCTGCACCTCCTTTAACAGCACTCCCATTACCTTCTATAACGGTGCCTAGAACATAATAGACGCCTCTGTGAAATGTAAATAATAATATGCACAGTTCCACAAATAATCAATCTGTAGACTCCACAAATTCCAAAATATGCAATGGTATTATCGTCAATCTTCAAGTTTGTCTCCGAAGGAGACCCACAAACTTGTGCAATATCGCCCACAATAGAAGGCCTGAATGATCTCCCCTCAAACCAGCTAGGGTGGAATCGTTTCACCAATGAAACTGATCTTCCTGAAAGGGTTTCCATCCTCCAGAGGTTGAGATGAACCAAGTGCAATCTCTCGACCCACTAGTGTTTCAGTACAAGAAATAGAATAAACTAGACATGCAAGGCCCCCGTTTTATGCATCCATGATTTAAAACATTTCATCCCGGTCCCAACGAGCTATAACATTCAGGGGCCTTTTAAATATTTTAGATAATATTTGACAACCTTAAAAAAATTATTAAAATAAAGCCATTAATGTACTCATTTTGCAGAAACTATCGGAATGCATTGGAATCGAAAACTGACTGCACTAGAGTGATCCCAATGAAGAATAATGATAAACGGAGCCAACCAGGCGACTTACGATAAATAGACACCCTCTCCAAGATTTTTGGAGAGCACACTAGAACCCAGAAATCACCCCGAAAAGTGGCATATGAATCCTCCAGACCACCTGAACTCACTAGTAACATCAAATTACCCCTCTGAACAGGCTGACACAAACCCAAAAAGTTAGCTCCAAATGCAAAGCAAGAGAGCCCTAAAATGGGGACATTCATCCTTGGAGAAAGCATATATGTATAGTAAGTCACCCAGCCAAATCCGATTCTCATTATTCATCATCGGTATTACTCCAATGCAATCAAATTTCAATTCTGATGGTTTTCAATAGTTTCCGCAAATCGGATGTAATAATGAGCTATAATTTAATTAAATTTACTAAGGTTGCTAATTTTATTAAAATAATTTAATAGGCACCTTAGTAATAATAGCTCATTGGAAAGAGAATTGAAATTTTTAAATGTTGGACATTGATAAAGTGATTTTTGGAACTAAAAATGGTTAAATAATAATGTAAATCACTTTTTGGAGTAATAAGGCTTATTTAATTAGTAAAGTGATTTTATATTATATTTTTCAAAAAGCTTCCGAAAATGTTATAAAAAAAGTTTTGGGACTTGTCATGACCACCCCTGTTTTTTTTTTAAAACCACTATTTGTTGATTGCTTGTTTGTTGATGAGTTTATGTATGTTTTTTCAATGTGTTTTCATGATGCATCACAACATAAAGAATATTGCAAGAGAAGAAAGCTAATATAAAACAATACCATTCATAAAGATGATAATATGTGAAGAACAATAGCTTTCAAATTTCAAACAAAACATTACAATGTATTTTCAGATCTGTAATAAAGAGTTTCAGACCTGGAAATGACTTATAACAGCAGCAAATCATTGCATAAGGGCTCCCATGACCACACAGAGAGATTACTCCCAAACCTGATCTTTTCCAACGCCTAGGAGCAGCAATACCAATACTGAAAATAGACTGATTAGGAGGGCTATACAACAGCAACCCACCTACTGGATGGCACAGAATGGTATGGCCCCCTGAAGAGGGCAATTTGCTTCCAAAAATCAGATCTTCACAATAACCCCTGAACAATGCTTGGAAAGGTGGCACCTAGGTTTGTAGAATCCAATGCTCAAGTGCCCAGAATGGTAAATCAACTATCAAAGGAGCTATGAACAGATTCAACCTTCATCCACTGGGAAATCACAGTTTCCAAAATTCTGATATTGCTTTTCAGACCACAGAAAAAAACACCAAATCGCCTACTAAACACTTCCAAAATGATGAAAACTCCAAAACACACTAACACCATCAAACCCAAATCAAATACCATATAAATCTTCATTTTCCACCTATCAAACCCTTAAAATCATAACTTTGTTGAAGCACTATGTGATCCCTAGATGGAACCACTCAAAATCTGCTTAAGGTGGATCTCTCACCACTGAAATCAGCCCAATACGGCGGGGGTTTTCATCCTCAACACACAGCCCAAGTACTCTGGAGTCATTCTAGCAACATTCTATTAAGTTGTCAAAAAGAACATAACCAAGTGAGAGCCAAAATGAAGTTTTATAGAGAGAGATGGAATTAGGGCAACTTTAGGTTTGAAATGTTTTTTCCCTCCCAAAATCCAACACCCTCCTTATGAGCCTTATAAATTTTAATAAATTAAAACATCATATTCCTCTTGGGCGTCCTTGCTCATAAGGAAACTGTTTTGCCTTATTTAGCCTTCTAAAACAATGTAAAGTTATCTCATTAGACACCAAGGTACTTTTCAATGACCACCTACCCCCTCACTTAAGTTATAAAGTTATTTTATAAAAATAACTTAAGTGACTAATAAAAAGAAAATATTAAATAATCCAACCTTAGGCTCTCCAACGCCACCATAGAAATAACACTCCTGAGAACACTATGGGCCTCAGACCAGTTTTCCCGAAATAGACTTAATATAAATAGCAAGTGCTAAAAATTGTAAGTACTCACCAAATATCAAATTAACACAAAACATTAAAGCTCACCAGACAACTTCCCAACACTACCCAAACAAAAAACCCTACACTACATGCCACTAGACCCAGTTACTAAATATAGTACTTGCTAAAAATAGAGTCAAAACCGAACTAGCCCAAAGAAGGATGTCGAAAATGGGGACATTACAAGAGTTCATTTGGGGATATGCTTGAGAATTGATAACAAGTTGTTGGCTTGAACTTCATTCATCCAAGGGCTTTGTGAGGACGAAAACCCTCATAGAGGACATTAGTTACAAAAGTGAAAGATCTTTCTTAGCTGATTTGCTAGTGGTTTCATTCAGAAACTACATAGGAGCTTCACTGATGCAAAATTTTAGTTTGTTTGCAAAGCAATAAAGTAAACCATTGTGGGCAGATTTTGTGAAGACTAAACAGCAATTTATGAGTGTCAAAATATTCAGTTTGGACCCTTCATTTGCTGGTTGTACCATCTTTGTGGAGGCCATACGGCCTGGAGGAAGGGCGTAGGGTTCCTAGGGCAAAGCGTATAGGTTTTGAGGGGAATTTTGACTAATTTGGGGCACCATGGTGTGACGAACACTCAACAATAAAAGTGGAGTTGGAACAGCTAGCGTTTGTAGGAATTTGTTGCCATTTCAAAGCCACAGGTTGTTGTTTACAATCCATTTCCAAACCATTTTATGAACAACAAATGGGTATGTTTGTATTGTCATTTTGAGATGATTTGGCTACATGGGTATTGTACATAGTAGCCAGGAGACGCATCTCCTACACCACACTAGTACCCAAAGACTTCATTTCGAGCTTGGAAACTTTTTAAATGTCTCCCGCCGTCTCCCACATCTTTGAATCCCAAAAATGGCGTCTCCCGCAAGGTCTCCCCCGTCTCCTGTCAGAAATCACACGTTTTAAAGACAAAAACATATTAATTTTTAAAAATACTTCATATATGATTTATAAAAGATAGAGCGGCGACACTTTTTGCATGCGCCTGAGGAAGAGGGCGACAGCAGAGAAAAGTGTGAACTCACTGAACTGTGAAGCATTGAAAGTCTGGAGTGAAGACGATAACTAGTATCCCGTAACAGGGATGTATTATGTAATAAGTTTTTTTATTTATTTAATATTAGTGATATCGATCACCACTACCAGTAATCTGTTTTTTTTTAATTTAAATTTTAATATTAGTGATATTGATCACCACTACTAGTAATCTGTTTTGTTTTAATTTTAATTTTAATATTAGTGATATTGATCACCACTACCAGTAATCTCCACAAGGGCATTGCCCCTGTTTAAAATCGTGGAATACAGATTATTCCACGATTTTAAACAGGGGCAATGCCCTTGTGGAGATTACTGGTGATGCTAAAAAAAACAATCTGAAAAATAAAAAAAATTTAAAATAGGCTTGCACAGTTGCACTATAGTCTATAATAAATATTAAATGACTGAGTCATGAGTATGCTCAATGCTGCCTAGAGATTACTAGTGATTTCCTGTGTCTGAATGTGATTTGTCTCCTACACAAAAAGCATATACCATTTTGAGTGTGCTCATGCTCTATGTGCATTGTGCAATCATGATTCATTTAAATAATTTCCTCAAAGACATGTCTTTTTCTGTTTTTATTTTTATTTTTCATAGCTTTAGCTATAGCCATCTCAAATTTTTTTTTTTTTTTGTTTCCTTTTTCATAACTTTGGCTACAATCATTTGATTTCTAATCAAAAGCGTCTTCTTTTTTTTTTTTTTTTGTAGAATTTGAATCATTGAATCAAGAATGTCGAGTGGGGGAAACAAACAAGGCTTGTATCCGTTGTGGAAGTATGTTGATCGTGTTAAGGGGCCAAAGGGTTCAGGTGGAACAACCACGATCTCATGCAAATTACGCCCAATGTCATGGAAAGGTACTTACACGAGGGTGAGGGCTCATTTCCTTCACATACCTGGAAAAGGTGTTGATCCTTGTATAAATGAGGTGGAGTGTGAAATATGCCCCTTAATTTTTTCTCTTGATTTTTCAATATCAATTACAATGCAACACGCACCCGTTAAGGTTAGCTCCAAAACCAAAACGATGCGTAAAAGTAACTCTAACCAAGAATGCGCCCTAAAACCACTGAAGGAAGAGGGGCGTGCATATGGTCATAGGATCCCTAGGATCAAATAACTCAACAACTGAAATTGCTTACAACTGGAAGTGTAAAATAAACTCAACGCCAAGGATGTCCACACAAGATCCCTTTGAAGGCGAAGTGCTAACATATGGCAGAGTAATTATTAAAAAAATGAAATAAACTTAGGCAATGAACCAACCATGAAAGATTTCCGCTCAACCACTTAAACTGTGGGGGGAAAACTACAATCAATTCAACTAATTCATCCGCTATGGCGAGCATCCACTTGAGAGTGGGAATTCTCCACTTAACAGTGGGTGGCAAATGAAATTACAAATCAGATTACTCCTCACTGGCGGTAAACCATCCAGGGGTTATAATATTTGCATCAATTAGTCACAAATAAATGCAGTAATAAAATGGTTGGATTAGTACTACTAATTCACAACCTTACAATTAAAGAAAAACTGCAAATTATGAGTGCTACAATGATAGAATGATTGCAAATATATAAAGGATGATTCTTTCAAGTTCTAAACCTCTTGAAGACTAAAATTGAAGTAAAAAACTGAACTTATAGCAATTTGATTTTAAAAACCAGCAAACTGAAATTGTTCAACCAGCAATTGTAAACTAATAAAATGCTTATAACTTCAATATACCTCCAAATTGAATGAAATAAATTGTTGAAGCTCCTATGAAGGTTGGCGCCCAAATTGCTACATTGAAATTGCATCAAAACTCAACCATTTATTTTTGCACGAAGTCCAATACCTCCTAAAATGGTACGGCCTCCTTGCTGGTGCAATTTTGGCAAGATAAAAATAAATACTTTGAAATAAATTTTGATCTTCTATGGGAAGGGGCGCCCATGTGCTAGCAATCCATATTTTCAATACCCAAAAGCACATTAAAATTGTACAAAGAGCTGTTAATGAAAATCACCTTCAGCCACGAATGAACCAACAAGCTCAAAAACTGAAAAATACTTCAAATTCTCCAACAATGAAGCTCAATGTGCACTTTTGAATGAAGCAAACTCTCAATCCACCATCTAGGGAACCATAGTTTCAGGCCCGAAGAATAGAGACAAATTGCTAAGTTTTCCCTTAGCCGGATTTTGGATTTCAAACCAGCAGCATAACTTTACAATATTTTCCAAAAGATGATCAGCTCTTCAAACAGCAACAATATATAAGTTTCAATTGGAAAATGAAACACTTCAAATTTGAAATATTCCCCATTAATTTTTTCCCAAAATTAACATTCAAATCAACAACCAAACACTGATTAGCGTTAGCTCCAAAATGTAAACCAGCAAAGAAGATAACTCTAACCAAGAATGTTCACCAAGATCCCAATGTGGGCAAGGTGATAGCATATGGTCAGAGGATCATTAGGCATAAACAGAGCTGAAAGTACAATTCATCTGCTGGTGCAGGCATCCACAAGCGGTGGGAATACTCCACTTATTCAGTGGGTGAGTTTACAACAATTATTAGGCGGCAAGCCAGCCTTTAAATCCACTCTTCCACTTATTAACGTGGGGGGAATACTGTCCACACAACCACTTATAACGTGGGGGGAAATTACAAACAAATATATGTTTATTCTAAAACTCAACCACTCAATTGTGGGAGTGTAAAACAGATATAAAATTGCAGCAAGTAAAGGAAGAGCTGTTAGTACTACTAACTAGCTTTACAAAGGATAAAAACAGCTGCAAATAGAATAGATAAGCTTTTAGAATGTTCTTTATCCACACTGGCGGTAAACCATCCAGGGGTACTTAAAGTGAGAAATAGAAAATAATTGCAGCAATAAAGGACTGGAACAGTACTACTGTTTACAGTCTTACAATATAGAAAGAGAGCTGCAAATTACATCAATATTACAATGTTTTCAAAGCACCAAGATTCTGAATGATTCCATGATTATTAGTAGCAATTATTGATGAAGAAAGGACTGGAAATTCAAACTGAAACAAGTCTGATATAAATCTGCAATTCTGGAAATGAATAACCAGCAACTATAAGAATTAATTAAATGCTCATAACTTCACCAAAATACCTCCGAATGGCGTGAAACGAAGTGCAATGAACCTCTGGAGGATAGGCACCCATGACAAGATGAAGAAACAGCCTCAAAAGTCATCCATTAATTTATGGCACAATTCTCAATTCTCTACAGATGGTACGACTCTTGAAAAGGGCGATTTAGCAATAAAAAATCAAAGACTTGGAAATAAATTCCAATCTCTTGTGGAAGGGGTCGCCTTGGGTCTAGAACCACTTTGCAAACATACCCAGAATGATATTTAATTTGCTCAAAAAGCTGTCAACAAAAAACACTTTCAGCCATGATAAACCAGCAACATAAAAATTGGAAATATCTCACCAAAACTCCACAATAATGCTCAATATGTACTTCTGGATGAAGCACACTCTCAGTCCACCACCTAGGGAACCATAGTTTCAGGCCCGAAGAGTGGAGTAGATTTGCTAAGCTAACCCTTAGCCGGATTCTGGATTTCAAACCAGCAGCATAACGTTATATTTTTCCCCAAAGATGATCAGCTCTACAAACAGCAGCAATATATAAGCTTCAATTGGCAAATGAAGCAACAAGAGACTCTTCAAATTCCAAGAAGTTGAATCACTTCAACTTCCAAAAGGGATGCCACTTTAAGCATTTCACTTTTTGAAATAATAAAATATTAATCAACCTCTTTTAGGCATCCAACTTCACTTTGCAACAATAAAGCATTTAATAATTCATTAAATGCACCATTGACCCCTTAATGACCCCCTTTTAAAAACAACATGAAGTGATCATTCCTAGGCGTGGGGGTACAACTGAGAAACATAAAATGACTAAGTATAAAACTTAATCCATGGAGATAACCAAAGCCAAATTTGAAACTGAAGGATAGCAAAATGACTTGAGTTGAATTGCTGATGATGCTACTGCCAAAATTAGACTTACTAAAAATAGCCAACTGCTATAAATAGTAAGTTCACATCAAAACAACAGAAAGCCAAACTGAACATTGAACTGCAGGATGAACTAGACAGATACTGCCAAAAGAGACTTGCTAAAAATAGTGAATTGCTATAAATAGTAAGTGCACAACAACCATGAGGCCTCGAAGGAGGAAAACCTAATTTTTCTGCTCGACAGCAGCCTCAGTTTGGGAAATAGGCTATGTTGGCGGTAGTTTGAGACCGCTTAACCACGGAACGAAATTAAGCCCAGCGGACGGCTCTATTCTCTCTTGATCAA
Organism: Sequoia sempervirens; assembly: GCA_007258455.2. Taxonomy (NCBI): domain Eukaryota; kingdom Viridiplantae; phylum Streptophyta; class Pinopsida; order Cupressales; family Cupressaceae; genus Sequoia; species Sequoia sempervirens. The sequence goes on from VDFB02335292.1 coordinate 135,235, forward strand.
AGAGTATTCCATGCGCTAAGATTTTGAAGAAAGTTCGTGCGTTCAACTCAAGGTTCCTTTAGTGCGAATAGGCTGGGATTTGGCTTGATGTGATATTGCTGGTATGTCAAGGGGACTTACGTAGTTGTTCAGACTTCTCGCAGTCAGCAGTTGATATGTAATTTGAAGGGGATTCTTACGTGTATGATTTGGCAATGTGTATTCTTTTCTAAAACTAACAAGAAGTATGCTGAAAGTAAAAGGGAAAGGACCTAAGAAATTGGTGCTCTATTCTAAATGCAAGGTATGTGGGGCTTCGTCTCAATAGACTTCAACCAGATTTCACCTAGCCTCCGTCGGACAGCCTCAGCAAAATCGGTGCAATCTTCAAAGGGGATAGCGGAAGGTATTCAAGTTACAGTGTAACATACGTACACCATCAGAACAACGCATATAAGTATGTAAGCCATAACCGAAGTCAAGCACAAAATAATGTCCAGTTGACCACGCAAGGCAGACTTATCATCAACAAGCCGCTAGTGGTATGGAATAAAATGAAGCTATCTCAATGAAATACCACACACCAAAGTAAGCTACTTGCATGAATTTAATCTACTTGGATACGAAAGGAAGAAGAAATCTTGCTAGCATTTCATGACAAGACGAATTTCACCATCAATGAAAAGATCTATTATCATAAAATGTATTACACAACAATCTCCTCAAAAGTTTTCAAAAGGGAAAACTTTCTCTCTTCTCCAAATTATGCAAAAATGCTCTACACTACTACACTATCTAGCTCTAAGGCTAATGCTCTCTCAATGTCTACTCTGATTCTGAATCCTAATGTCTTACAAATGGGGGGGACTCCCCCTTTTATAGCTAGCCAAGTCCCAAAGGACGGCTAGGGTTACAATCAATAGAGTGGCCAGAATCGTGCCACCTCAGCCCTAACCCTAAAAACTGCCAGAATAGGGAGTGGTACAGTAAATGAATCAAAGATTCCCACTCACTCCCAAAATAGCAAATGTAATAAATGCTCAGTCTTCTAGAAGATCCTCGTCCAGTAGTGTGTTCCCATTAGCCTTCTCTCTGACTGCCAACTCAACAAATCTGCTAAGTACGGCCTCAACCTCCTCAACTGAAATAGATGGAACACAATCTAACTGAAACTCTAACACTGTAACTGAGTGTTCGTGCCTTGTACAAGATTTTCTCCAAGCAACCAACGAGTCCTGCGTGTTCTGGATCAAAGTGGAGAATGTAGCAGTATTTTCAAAGTCATCTTGTACGAAGGTCTTAACATCTGCGAAGAAGGGAACCAGCAAACCCCTCAAATTATCAAAACTTATCTCCTCTGGATTCAGCCGCCTAGCAAAGATGGCCTCGAAGGTGTTCTGAACTCCATCTATGATATTGGCCATAGCCTTGTGAATCCTGGCTGAATCCGCCTGTGCTGCATCAAAGAAGCCACGCCCTGTGATAGCCGAAGAATACCACCTAGAGAAATCATATCGGTCATTCGCTTGAATGACACCTCCATCAATCAGCAACTGCAGTGGCACATGCCTCAACGCCTCAAGACGCTGGATCACCTTACTCTGATAGATGGAAGCATCGCCCCAAGCATGATCCACCGCATCCATCCGTGCCAAAATAGTAGAGGCTTGCTGAAAAGCAAAGGATAGGTCCTCCATGAATTTCTCTGTCTCCATACGAACCCCTGTGACCCATTTGTCTGCCTCTTGTGCCATCCTCCCCAATTCTACCAAGCCGCTGATCGACTCTCTAGGAATATCTGCTGGAGGCTCTATCACTGGTACATCCTGCCCTCGAGAACGAGACAACTGCTGAACATATCCAACTAGCGCCTTGTGTTCTCGTTTCAACTTCTTGTATTTTCCTTCTTTCTTGAATAATCTATCCTTAAGGGCAAGGAAGGAGTTATCGCACTCCTCAACAATCTGTGCACCAGTAGGGCGTCCCAAGTCAAGAGGGGTGACCACATAGTTTTCCGGAGCTGTAAATTCCAGGTCACACTTTCATTTCGTGGGGCCGACAGCGTGAAAGTCTGAGCCATCATCAGGTGGAGATCTTGAGAATTTTTTCGCCTTCTTCTTTGTGAACTAGCGATCCGGTTCAAAAGCTCTTCCATCTCAAGCTGTTTGGATCAATCTCACCGCTCGGGCTCGCCATTACGTCTCTAAACCAATCGGGCACCTCATATAGGTATGAAGAGCCGGCTGCTCCACATTGCCCACCGACTTCTCTAGTTCCCTTCTTCCTCGATACGGCGAGGCTCATGGTCCTCAAGTGGTAGTGTCGCGACGCCTATATCATCATCCTCATCATCATTCATGGCCGCCTCTATCTCTGTTCAGGGGGTGAGGGGTCGTGGTGTCCCCTCACATCATCCCTGCTGATCTGTGATCAACCCTACTTGGTACATTGGCTCGTATCGACTCCCCTCGAGTGGGTAAGATATCACTCTGTATCTCCGGTACCTGATTCAATGTAACCCTCTGATCAGCAAATAAAGACACCTCCTGTATGCTTGGAGAGCGTGTCTCCAAAGGTACTGCCACTGTAACTCGTGGAGGTTCTGGCTGAACTATTTCTTTCTTTCTGGACTCTGGTCCTCTTGTGATCTGTTTCTTCCTTCCTGTGGTGGGCGTCCTGTGATCTCCCATCAAGTTGTAGGTCAAGGCAATTGACCTACCTTTCAATCTGCTCACTCGCCTATCGACCCATGCCCTGGTGAATGTCATAACCGGGATAGAGAGAGTATCAAGGTCGGCAACCTCGGGCTCTAACCAATCAATAGGCGGAAGTGGAGTGTCCCGAACAGCTGCATAGTCTGGATGAACGACATCCATGTCCTCATTGACCTGGTCCGGAACCGGAACTACCTCACACTCCCTGATCAGAGTAATCGGCAATCTAGAGAACATCCTCTTTCTCACTTCAATCTCATCAATTGCATCAGCCCAATAATCCTCAATGGTGGCCTTGTGTTTGAATTCCTCTGACAACACCCAGTTGATGTTATGGTGCGGGTCATAGTGTTGTCTACTTGTGTGATATGAGAAATGATAGAATTGAAGCTCACTTTCAGCTTCTCTACATGCCTGTATCGAAGGACAAACCTCGTCCGAGTTGCCCATCACAACTGGAAACTCTATCCCTCCTTTCTTCTTCTTCTTCTGGATTTTGTCAAAATCTAGCAACTGTCTAGCTATCTCTAGCATTATTATTTTGTCGGTTGGGTACTTAGGCAGCCTATAAGGGTATGAAGAAAATCCTTGCAGCCTAATGTATGAAAATCTTGGAAACTGTATAAACCAGCACCCTCAATTAGTTCTTGGGCATTTCTAGAGATTCTGCACTGTCACCTCTCCTGAAGCAGCCTCGTGATGTACATGGTGAATGAATCGTTGACACGCTTGTAGTGGGTTGTGCTCGACAGGTGCAACTGTGTACACGCCTCATGGATCTTGAATTGATGAGAGCCACAACTGACGGGTTCCTTGTAAGAAATTCCTCTGTACCTCGTCATTCGTGCCAACATGTAAACAAGATAGGAGCTCATGTAGAACGTTTTAGTCCTCCTTAGGCTCAGGAGTTGCTCATGTATGTTATCGCTGATCATCTCAGCCCAATTGACATAATCCTTGCCCTCCAACACCAGGTTGATGTAATAAAACATCCATGGCTCAAAAATATAAGACTGAGGGCAACCACCAACCCTGCTCAGCAACATGATGAGATCACAATATTCCTGTTTCAGGTCCTCTGCTATGATCTGCTTCGGCAGCTTCGTACGAGACGGCCTCGGAGTGCTCATCCAGTGAGTGTTAATAGTGTCCATGCATCGTTCAAAGGCAGAAGCATACATACGCTCCGCTCGCTCCCTGGACTTGTAGATCATGTTTCTATGCACCGGGATCCCAAAAGCTTCACCAATGGCTGCCGGAGTGAGATTGGCAAGTACTTGGCCATCTGGTGACGTGATCGACCGGTGTTCTTTCTCGTAACAGTTGGCGCACTCCATAATCAACTCCAAACACTGTATAGCTGGCGGAAAACCAGCAGCTGCATACAACCCACTTCGGACGATGTTGTGCGAAGTGACCGAAGCCCGATGACTTCCAATCCCGAACAGCCTGTTCTTGAAGGTCTCCAGGTTCACGGAGCCCAGGTTCGTGTCTGTCAACTTGCCCAACTTTGAAATGAACTTTGATTCCGGCATGAACGTTTTGCTCAGCTTCTTGATCGTAGCTTGTCTTGAGGCACCATTGTCCTTTCCGGTCGTCCTCGCTTCAGCCATCTGCAACATAACAAACATTTCATCAGCAATCAGATTTAATAAAATAAGACATGATATAGGGGCTGCAGTTGAATTCCAGAGGCTGCAATAACTCTCGTGTTTGCAAACCTCAGCCTCTTCTCTTGAATATATTCGAATTCCGACACTTAGAACAGATTTCTAAGTGAACTCCGATGATTTTACTTCAACCAGCAATCAGCAAATTGAACCTCAACCACTTCGTACTTCAAACAGCAAATTTTAAACTTCTATATCCTTGCACTTCAAACCATCAACTAGCAATCTCACAAACTAGCACTTTCGTATTTTTGAGTTCTCAACATTTCAACTCAATACAAGGCGTCTCTTTCAATTCTACTCCAGCAATGGCGTTTTTCTTTACTAAGCTCAATTAAGATAAGCAAGTTTGAATCCAAATTCTTAGCAATCGGCGTACTTACCTCAATGAATCAGATTTCAGCCACTAGCAAAGTCGTACCTCCTCAAGCACTTAAGACGTCTTCTTCAACTCTCAGCAAACCCAAGCTCCAGCAAAACACCTCTCAGCAATAAATTTAATCAACTCCCAAGTGCGCCCCTTCAGCAAACTCAACTTCTCAGCAACAATTTCGAATTCTTTCAAGCCTCAGCAACTCACTGCAATGCTTCACTCTCAGAGCAAGTTCGACTTCCAGTTGTGAAAATGAGTGAAAAACTTCTCCATTTTATAGCTAGAATTCAAATTCTAGAAGACGTTATTTTTAGCCAGTGCCATTAAACTCCACTACTCCACTTCAAGAATTCGAATTTTTTTTCCTCTCTGGCTTTTCTGACACTTGTCTCCAGTCGTCGGGAATATTATTCTTCTAGAAACTTGACTTTGACTGGCGTTTTGAATTCCTCTTCGAAAAATTTAATTTAACTTCATCATATTTTATTCACCAACTGGAGCTCCGTTACTTGAATTCAAATTTTTAACTCCATCATCTACTCTGGAAAATTCATCTTCGAAGAATTTAATCACAATCATCTAGGCAATTCCCTTCGTATTCATCGTTCGAAGAAAATTCACTTTGAAAACTCATTTATTTGAATTTGCCTTAGAAAATTTAAAATTCTCCCTTAGGAAAATTCATAATTCAAGCATTGATCAAATTCCCTACTGAAAAAGTGTCGGCGAAGCTTGAAAGATCTGGAAATCCATTCATCATCACAAATGTTCAGTACCCAGAAACAAATTTTCATCAGAATGTCTCGAATCCATGGGTACCCAACGAACGGGTTCATTTAATTTTTCGAATTTTGAACCTTAGAAAAAATATCATTTTCATCATTTAAACTCGTTCTTCGCCTGTGATCACTCTGCGTTGCCTTGAAAAAAAAACGAATCACCTTGCGTTATCATCATCTCTGACTTCATCACTGAGAAAAAAAAATGCTTGCCTCGAAAAATTTTCATCAACTTGAAGCTCTAGGCGTATTTTCCAAGGAAAATAAATTTGCCTTAGGAAATATTTTAAAATCTTCTTTGCATTTTTTTGAAATCTTGCCTTAGAAAAAAAATTTATTGATCGCCAGTGGAGAGGGATTTTCACTTAGAAAATTTTATATCAACTCCATCCCCGGCACGCCTTGCACATTTTATCTTTACCTCATCACTTGGAAAATATTCATTCAAAAAGAACCCAACGCCTTAGATAAATTTAACACTTAGAAAATATTTCATTTCCTCCCCTGAGCGCTTAGCATACTTCATTTTATTCTCAACGCCTTGAAATGCCTTTGAAAAATTTTCCAACACCTTATAACTCCCTTGCTCTAGGCGCACACTTTACCTAGCATTTTATTCCACACCTTCAAATATTTTCCAACGCCTAGCATATCACCCTTAATGCCTTCAAATATTTTCTAACACCTATAACCTTAGGCGCACATCACACCTTGAGAGGGAATTTAAAAATCACGCCCACCACCTTTCCTTCACCACCTTGGCGCATATCATACTTACCTTGGGCGCATTTTACACATGAAGAGGGATGACGCCTAGCCTTTTACCATCTTTCACCATGTCTTGGTAACATTTTCGCCTTGTTTACCATTTGTATTTACCACTTACACTTCAAGCTTGGGCGCATTTCCTTGTAGGAGGAGGACGAACTTGCTTATACCTTCAGGTGACTTTTCAACTTCCGTTTTTTTTTGTCCTGACTTGCATGATTTGGGCGCATTTTGATGAGAGAGAAGGATGGGCGCATTTTGCATGTAATGAAGGATAGAAACTTTGACTTTGTGTTGACCCCTTGCAACCTTGGGCGCATTTCACCCCTGCTGGTGGATGAACACTCCAACATCCTTGGGTGACTCTTCACCTTCCACGTTTTGTCTTGACATGGCCCAGTTTGGGCGCATTTTGGCCTTGGAGAAGGATGAAAATGTTGACTATGCTTTGACTCCTTGTAAGTTGGGCGCATTCTGATGAGAGAGAAGGATGGGCGCATTTTGACCCCTGAGGCGGATTTCTCATACTTAGAATTTTTTCTCAACTTTTCCCTCTTTCATCTTGGGCGCATTTGGACCCCTGAGCAGGATGAAATTTCGTTGACTTTCTTTTGACTTTTTCTACCTTGGGCGCATTTTGCCCTGTGTGAAGGATGAACTTGCATCTTGAAAAATTTTCTACACCCCTAGCTGAGTTGGGCGCATTTCCCCATGCCTGCTGGACGAGACTCCAGACTTAGACAAAATTTTATCATCCTCGCCAGCATCGTGCCCTGCTATTTATAGTAAGTTCTCTGTATTCGCGCCTCTGAAGCTCGGAATGGCCTGAAATTTTAAACACAGCTTCTTCATAACCTTTTCAACCTGTCGATACTGCAACTTTTAGTCACCCTGCTATTTATAGCCTGTTTCTAAGGGTGGCTTACTAAAAATAGTAAGCTCTTGATTCTGATAGCTCCCAAGCTCCGATCGACGTGAAATTTTGATGAGGCGCTCCTCACCACGTGACCTGTCGGCTGACACTGACGCATGCAACTGATTTACTATTTTTAGCACGTTTCCAATTCGACTTACTATAAATAGTAAGTGTTCCGTTTGACCTGAAATTTCACCAGCAGACAGCCTGAAGAACGCTGATCGCGATGGTTTACATCGGTTTTCAAAGATTTTGACTTTTGATGCCTATTTTAGGCTCCGAAGCTGGAAACCTTAACTTGTACTGCATGCGTATCAAAAGATCTTCGCTTTGCTCTCGCTTTCTCAAGGGTAATCAAGGGACAAATTTCTGCGGAACTGGATCATTGGTATACGGGACACACTGCTAAAATAGTGCGTTCCTATCGAGGAGAATCCTTGTTTGCATGTCAGCACCATCGCTAAGCTCAAAACCCATCAGAATCACCCATATGCAAAAGAAAAGCTCGACATGCAAACCCTAAAAATAGCCTCGGAAGGCTGAATCCTGAAAGTGGTCATCTCGACTTGCATGTTATATCGTTGCGAAGGTCTCGAAAAACCCAGAAGGAATATCCAGACACGCAAAGAAAAACTCTGCATCTGGACCCTGAAATTTGCCCTGGAAGCCGGACTGCTAAAAATAGTAAGTTGTCCAATTTTGCTCAAATTTGGCATGCAAGCAGTCTGATGTACTCTGAATGCTGTGTGATGATCGGAATCTCGAAAATGCTGACAAATTGCCCGGAATTGTAGACTTACTAAAAATAGTAAGTATCTCGGAATTCAATGAAAACTGGCTGGAAGCCTGCTGGATGTCTACCGACAATATTGCTAAGTTCAATTTTCAATTTACTGGCCCTACTTGACCTTGACTTGACCAAAAATGATGAAACCCTAATTTTAGAATTGGCCAATATCTTCACATTTAAGCTCAATGACGACACAACCCCCCGGAAAGACAGACACCAGAAAAGAGACAGAGCGAGAGAGCGAGGAAAAACCCAAGCCAAAAGACCGGAACGGATCAAAAATAAGGGGGTCCCCATCTGAATGGGGCGATGTGTGAAAAGGTCACAACATCTGGCGACTCCACGGGAAAGTGTTGAAAAACACTTTAAGAATTGAACTCAGATTGGTCTTCCTCAAACCATCATACGGAAAGGTCACTTACTCGAAAGGGGAGAAGACCCCGATATTGGATCAAAACACTTTCATCTAAAACCTCGTGAGTGTGTGCATGCATTCCATCTCTGAACCATGTCGACTTCCGGAATCGGCCGTAGTAGGCTATATAAATATCTTAACTTCAAAAGCATCCTGGACATTGCCCGCCAAGCCAAAGGCCCATAGCCCCTAATGCAGGTTATCGCTTACAATTTCACGAATATTGCTCCACCTACCGGCCGGCCATAGCCCCGGGTGGAGTTACCGTGATGTTCCCAAAACCAATATTCTAAGGATATTTCTTCATTTTCATTTTTCTCTTTTTCTTTTTTTCTCTTTTTTTTAGATATTTCTTTTAAGCACATTTTCTTTCTTCACTTGATTTCACCGGCTAATTCCTCAATCGGGTCAAGGTGCAATGAAGCCTCCAATGGGTTTGAGAATTGCGTACATACCAAGCAAGATGTAAGATTTTCACCGCCAAAACCTTCCCAAGAAACCAAAATGATCTCGTGAGAGTGGAGATAGGTAAGATTTTTTAAGGTCTTTAGACTCGTGTGTTGAGATACAATAACGGGTTAACCTCCCGAGACGAGTTCGATCTCTAACTGGATGATAACAAGAGGAAAACAACCTTAATTCTTTTCAAAAATTTATGCAAATTCCAGTGGAAAGAAACCATGTTATGAAAGTTGAAACATCATCACCCCATCGCAACGGGAAAACCCTAAATCCTTGCCCATTCCAAACCAAAACCACCTGAGCGGACAACTCAAGGGACGGAAACGCCAAACCAAAAACCCAAAGGGCAACAAACCAAAACCAAAACGGAAGAAAAACAGGAAAGCGAACGGAAAGAAAACAAACGGGAAAGCAAACCCTAATCTAACTATTTTACAAAGCAGGCTCTCGGAGAGAACCTACGACTGGAAATAATGCTTGAGGAACTGTCCGTTGACGGGCAACGGGACATCCTCCCCTGTCAATGTACGCAATCTAAATGCATTATCCCCAAGGATTTCAGAAATCTGATACGGGCCCAACCACAACTTGTCAAACTTGTCGTGATCACCCTTTTTCTCGTGGGCCTTGTCCCAATATAAAACCAAGTCAGAAATCCTGAACGACTTGATCTTTGCCTGTTTATCAAACCATCTCTTCACCACTGCCTGGTGCTTCGTTAGATTCTCAAGAGCCTCATCTCTTTTCTCTTCTAGATGCATCAACTGGGATAATCTTGTCTGAACCTGATCTTCTCCCTCGAGGTACTCTTGAATGAATTGGAGAGTTGGGATCCTTAACTGTACTGGAAACACTGGATCCTGTCCGTAAACCAGGTGATATGGAGATGTTCCCAAGGAATTCTTTGTTCTTATTCTGTCTGCCCAAAGCGCAAACCTCAACTGTGTGTGCCAATCTTTCGGATTTTTATCCAGTAACTTCTTAATGGCATTCAATAAATTCTTGTTTGTGGACTCTGCTAGTCCATTCCCTTGCGGATAGTAATTGGAGGAAAACCTCAAGGTAATTCCGTACTCAAAAGCCCAGTTGGAAAACTTCAGCGATGAGAAGGCTGAACCATTGTCACTGACCAAAACGTGGGGGCATCCAAATCTTGTCACAATATTTTCTTCAAGGAATCTGATAACCACCTCTGACGTGCACTGCTTCAACGCTTGAGCTTCTGTCCATTTAGTGCAGTAGTCTGTCGCTGTCAAAATATATCTGTGTTGCCCTGATGACGGTGGATTGATCATACCAATAAAATCCAAACCCCATTTTGCGAATGGTCTCACTTCAATCACTGGCTGCAAAGGCATAGCGGGATGCCTTCCTCTATTAGCCGCTGTCTGGCATATGTGGCAAGCCTTCACATGCTCATATGTGTCTTTAAAAAGCGTGGGCCAATAATATCCAGCTCTCAGGATTTGATGAGCTGTGGCCAGACTTCCTCCGTGTCCGGTTCCAAATTTCTCATGGAAGTGTTCCATCAACTGTTTTGCTTCTTGTTTTCCTACACATCTCAAATATATACCTTCATAGTTCCTCCTATAGAGGACTGATCCTTGAAGCATGAATCTTTGGCTTCTCATTCTTAATGCTTTCCGCTGCACAGGATTCAAATGGCGAGGGCATCTGTGATTCAGCAAGTAATATACTGTGTCATCGTACCATTCTCCGGGAGACACCTCTTCTAATACATAAGCCTGTTGAACTAACTCTGGACCAACCATTGCAATAGTCTGAGCCAGAGCTTGTCCTCTGACTAACTTCATTGGCTGTATCTCTATATCATACTCTTGCAAAGTGGCGACCCACTTTCCTCTTCTTTCACCTAACTCATTCTGCATCAACAAAATCTTCACCGTGGCGTCGGGAACAATCGCATGGATCTTGCTCCTCAAGATGTAATGTCTAAATTTCTTGACGGCCTTCACCAAAGCATACGCTTGCTTTTCAATGCTTGGATATCTTAATTCTGCTTCCTTCAAGGGTGAGCTCATAAAAGCAATTGGGTGCTCATCTTTTTCTTCAGTTCTTTGAGTTAGTACTGCTGCACAGGTGTGCTCTGAGGCAAATGAATACAAATAAAAAGGCTTTGTGTAGTCTGGACTGACCAGCACTGGAGCGTCCACTATAGCTTGTTTGATCTCATCAAAAGCCTTCTTTGTTTGTGGGGTCCATTCAACCTTTGCATCTTTCTTCAACATTGCATTCAGTGGCCTTACTATCTCGGCAAATCCAGTTATAAACTTTCTGACAAAATTGATCTTTCCGAAGAATGACCTTAATTCTTTCTGAGTGCCTGGCAGACCAATCCTTGAGATGGCTCCAATACGTTCAGGGTCAATTGATATACCCTTCTCTGAAATAACGTGACCTAGCAGTTTACCTTCGGTGACACCAAATATACATTTCTTAGCATTCAGAGAGACACCAAATCTTCTGCATCTCTGAAATATCTTCCTCAAATCCTCAACGTGATCTCCTCTTTTCTTCGAGAACACCGTTAGGTCATCCATATAAATTATTATGCACTTTCCGACAAGGTCTCGAAAAGCGATGTCCATTGCTCGTTGGAAAGTGGCTCCTGCATTGATCAAGCCAAAAGGCATTCTCCTGTAGGCAAACGTTCCCCATTTCGTGGTGAACGCAGTCTTCAATCGGTCTTCATGTTCAACCATCACTTGATTGTAGCCCGAGTATCCGTCCAAAAAGGACATCATTTGTGAACCATTCACTATTTGCAACACTTCATCTAATGAAGGCAAGGGATAGTTGTCTTTCTCAGAGGCCCTATTCAAATTGCGGAAATCTACGCATAATCTTATCTCTCCATTCTTCTTTCTGACAGGCACGAGATTGGCGACCCACGTGGAGTGCCTCACTGGAAAAATAATTCTGGCTGAAAGGAGCTTCCTGACTTCCTGATAAATCAATGGTTCTAGCAATGGATTCACTGGCCTCTGCCTCTGCCTAAATGGCCTGCTGCCTGGCTTTAGTGGTATTGTATGTGTAATCAGTGATGTATCATATGTCTTTAAATCTTCATATCCCCAGGCTATCACCTCTGGAAACTCTTTCATAACCTTTAAGATACCTTCCTTTTCTTCGGGTGTACAAACTTTTCCAATGAACACATTCTTCACTTGTTCACTTGTTCCTAGATTGACAGGTTCACAATCATTGCCTTGCGTGCTTTGATTTCTGCTTAATCTGTCAGTATCAAATAGCCTTTCTAACTCGACCATCCCTTTTGGGATTACATTAGTCTTCAAATTCAATATCCCTTCTGTATCATATTCAGCCTCTTCAGTATCTTCCTCATCTATGATTTGTGCTTCAAACACTCCTGAGTTTGTGAGAAAATCCAGAATCTGCTTGTCGTCTTCGAACACTTGAAAATTCTTTATGTTATCAGGGATTGCCGGGGTTGAAACCAACTCTACTGTGAACTTCTTTAATCCCTCCATTGCCAGTGGTTCCAAAGAACTGGCAGCTTGTGCCAAAGAGTTTGCAACGGTATTTTTAGATCTGTATACTTGCCTTATGTTGAATGCATCAAAACTTTCTATTAGGTCCCAAACTCTGTTCCGATAACGGCTCAATCTCTTGTCATGGCAGGCGAACTGCTTCCTTACTTGTCGGACCACAATGTCAGAATCTCCAATAGCGTGTACGATCTTGGCTCCCTTCTGAATTGCAAGGAGTAATCCATGGATCAAGGACTCATATTCAGCAACGTTGTTGGTGCATGAAAACTGAAGCCTATAGGAACCCAAATAAGCTTCTCCTGTTGGGCTAACCAATTCAAATCCTGCTCCGTTTCCTTTCTTTGACTTTGATCCATCAAACCTTAAAGTCCATATTTGATCATTTGTAGGGGCGCTGGGAGACTGAACACGTGTCTCTTCTTGATTGCAGACCTCTGGAGTCTTTTCTTTATCTTTTGACTGAGTCGTATCATTTTTTACAATTTCTTCTATCGCAACACTATTCTCTTCATTCATCTTTTGATGTCCTATTAAAATCTCCTTTTCTTCTTGATGTTCTTCTTGTAATGGAGTACGGGGAACAAGCCTTGCAACTTGTTCTAGTGCCACCTTGCACAGGGCACAAGCGATTTCTGAATGAAATGCTTCGTGTATTCGGCACCAGTTGGGGAGCAGCAAATTTTTAATTGAAGCATCTTTCCCTAACTCTGTTTCTTGTCTTACACTGTTCAGGACAAAGTCCCTGAAATTCTCAAAGGTTCCTCCACCTTCACTATCGCTTGAGTCACTTTCAATCAACACTTCGGTGGAGCTCGTGGTATCTTCCAAACATTTTCCCTCACTTGAACTTTGCAGCATCAATACTTCTTGCTTCACAGGCCTATACGAGCCTAAATCAGTTTGTACGAACATGATCTCATTATCTTCTCCATATTCCGTGATCATCAGCTTCAATCTCGGTGTACTATCAACCTTGATTTGATTTGGGACTCCCTTCCATGGGAGCCACATGTGGGAGAAATCTGTTGCAATGTACCCATTTAATTTTCTTGCCCAGTCTCTGCTTAGCAACATGCCGTACCCATCTGGTATGTCGACCACTGATATGTCAATACAGCTCTGGATTCGGGGATCAGCTGACAACTGCATATGAATATTATTTAACTCCCCAACCACTGGTACTTCAGTTTTGTCAAGTTGGGTCACCTTCTTTGTGGTATGCAACGGGACTATACCCAACCTTTGACACACCCTCAATGGCATGACGTTGCTGGAAGCACCGGAATCAATCAAACAATTGTGCAATAACTTTCCAAAGATTCTGACCGATACCAAAAACGGAGCTGGCTCATCTTTCCCCTGATAGAACACAACTGGTTTCTTCTTTTCCTCGGATACAACGCTCTTTCTTTCATTCTTTTCATCCCATGGTGAAACTTGATTATCACGGGTGACCTTCTGTGTCTGCTCTTGCCTTTGTTCTGCGGGAAAACTGAATCTGACTCTTCTCTTATCCTCGGTCTTTGGCTTTTCAGGTTCACTTGAAGATCCTTGCACTACTCCCACAAAACCTTGCGACTGCTGTGGAGCCTCCCAAGCGTTGAACGGCGCGTAAGGCACTTCCTCTACCATGTTTGCATTCTGCACAGGACGGGATCGTACATTTACTGGAGGATTCCTTGATGAACTGGGTGCTTCTTGAGGTGTACTCTTTGCAACTGGTGTCTCATATAGACTTCCCAAAATTGTGTCTCTAACTTCAGAGATTTTCATCAACTCATACAAGGGAAGACTAACCTTTATCTTCTTCACTTCCTCTAGCACATAGGAACTTAATCTTTTCATGTCATCTCTTGGAAGATTGTCCTTTTGAGGACGTTGCATCACGTGGACGGGCTGTTGCTGGGCAGTTTGTTGTCCATTTCTATTCTGCATCATATTCTGTTGTCTGTATTCCGGAGAATCCCGAGGCAAATTCGGATTGTTACTCGCGTTTGGATTTGGCGGGATTGCAAAGTTATTCGGAGGAATAGAGGACGTCAAAGGCTCTTTCTGGTGATAAGTCCTCTGGTACACCTTAGGTGCTGCTCCTCCGGAAGTTTGGAATGCTTGCACCTCTCTACTCCCTTCTACCAATACGCTATTATCGAGAGGCAGGAAAATGTAGTTACCCTGGTCATATGGCTCCTCTGAATAAGTACCTTGAACTTCTGAATATGTTTGAGCCTCTGAATAAACTTGAGCTTCCTCATAAACTTGAGTATCTGGCGCCTCCACGGGACCGTTAGCCGAAGCTGGTGGAAATCTATAATTAGCTTCTGGTGGCGCGTAGTTCTGGTATTCGGACACAAGATTGACACTTTCTATGATTAGTGCCTGGTCATATCTTTGCACTGGTACAATCTCATATCCAGTGGTCGGAGGATTTTCAGTACCTTCCGTGCTTTTCACTTCTCCTTTAAAGATATCAGCCGCTACTTGAAACTCATGGCATTGTAATTCTGAGTGTTGACTTGTGTTATGAAGCCGACACCATCCTGACATAGCAGCTTCTGCCAGAAATACTCTGTCCGTGGGACGATTTTCTGGAGGCGGCGGGTTATCCAGCGGTGATGGAACTCCTCCATTGTTAGGTCCAGTATTCCAGGACCTCTTCTGATATCCTTGATTATTATTTCGATACCCATGGCTGTTGTCGTATCCATGTCCTAGATGGGCATCCTGATGGTGTTGAGGATTATTGTGATATCCTCGATTGGCACCTGGATGTGCCTGATAATTCTTTATCATTGATTGCATTTGGTTATTTTGATTTCTGAGGTGAGTTACCTCAGATGACAGCCTTTTCATTTGCTCTACTAATTCTTTCATTTCGTCTTTCTCTTCTTGTGTCCTTGTTGCAGGTACCGTGTTCTGGAGATAGACAGGCTGCGTAGCTGGAGTCTGGGATAAGGGTACCCCAGGATGGAGAATCAATTGGTCTGATGGTGGTGTAACATGATAAGCAGGTTGCGGAATTGGATTCAATGCTGGAACTTGTTGATTCCATGCTGGAGCAAGAGTCTGCATTTGATTATTTGTGGTGACCAAGCCAGTGTACAAAGAGGGTCCAGTTATGTTTTGGCCCATATTCTGACTTACTTCAACCGCCTTAGCATATGCTTGGTTCATGTCTGCTGGAATGGGATGAGCTTGCCTCACGAACATAGCAGTCAACGGGTCTAAGGCTGCATAGTAATTTTCCCTTGCATCGGGAACCATATACGGAGTACGCAACCTTGTAAGAGCCTTTTGGAATCTGTTATTGAAGGCATGAATAGGTTCTTTGTCTTGTCTTCTCACCTCCGTGAACTGACGGAAAAGCTCCACCGGGGTGATAGGAATACCAAACTTCCCAATGAAAGCCTCCTTCATCTGCTCCCATGTTCTGATGGACCCAACTGGCAAATGTATAAACCAAAAGTGTGCTTCTTCTCCCAAGGAATACGGGAACAGTCTGCAAGCCACATCTGCGTAGGCAATTTGTCGGTTTCGCAAATGATCTTCAAACATCTTAATGTGATCCTCTGCAGAACGATTCGGATCATGGACTTGGTACTTGGTGCAGAAATGCTCCGGATTCTTTGGCATGTCATGATAATCGGCAAACTCAAGAGGAGATGGATTGGTGACTAGCCAAGTAGCACCGTTAGGAGCAGGTTGGACTCCTGGTTGAGCCATTGTTTGATTTGGACACCTCCTCTGATATACGATAACTGGGGTTGCGGTAACTTGAACTGGTGGTTGAACGAACACTGGTGTAGTAACTTGAACGGCTTTAGGTTGAGCAAACCTTGAAACACTTGGTGGAGTTCGGAATAAACTTGTAATCTCTTCCCCGCTTTCTTCACTAGACTGAGCTTCTTCGTTTGAAAACACTTCTTCGCTTGGACGGCTCTCTTTCTTCTTCCTTGTTCTAGTAGGCAATTCTAACTCCACAAAGTCTTTGGATGAGCTTGGCGTGGACCTCAGAATTCTTTTCAACTTATCAGGTGAGAATGAGCTAATGCGATCCAGGATGTAGTTGATCACTATCGGCGAGGAAGAGGAGCGAGTGGTAGTCTCTGATCGAGCAAATTCCTCTCAATTGCAACTTGGATTTCAATGGCTTTTTCTTCTTCTTCCTCCAGCACGAAGCAAGTTCTCATGTACTGGGCGTAGCTCTCCTTTGTTTTCCAAGCAAGATTGTTCAACCCTGAAAGAATGTCCTCCTGGTCGTCGTTGAATCCCAAGTTAGGCTGCAACACTGGGAATATTTCTCTATGCGGTAGCACCATCTTTACTCATGATAATTTCTTTCTCCAATGAAGTTCTTTTCAATGAAATCCCTTCTTATTTGAAAATGACTGCTTCGCTGCGAAGAATCCTTGAAGGCCCTCCTTCTAGCGCCAGTTCTGTTGACGTGGTTTTTGAGACCGCACCAACACAGAACAAAGTCGCCCAACGGACGCTCTATTCTCTCTTGATCAAAGTATTCCGCACGCTAAGATTGCCAGAAAGTTCGTGCGTTCAACTCCAAGGTTCCTTTAGTGCGAATAGGCTCAGTTTGGCTTGATGTGATATTGCTGGTATGTCAAGGGGACTTACATAGTTGTTCAGACTTCTCGCAGTTAGCAGTTGATATGTAATTTGAAGGGGATTCTTACGTGTATGATTTGGCAATGTGTATCCTTTTCTAAAACTAACAAGAAGTATGCGGAAAGTAAAAGGGAAAGGGCCTAAGAAATTTGTACTCTATTCTAAATGCAAGGTATGTGGGGCTTCGTCTCAATAGACTTCAACCAGATTTCACCTAGCCTCCGTCGGACAGCCTCAGCAAAATCCGTGCAATCTTCAAAGGGGATAGCGGAAGGTATTCAAGTTACAGTTTAACATACGTACACCATCAGAACAACGCATATAAGTATGTAAGCCATAACCGAAGTCAAGCACAAAATAATGTCCAGTTGACCACGCAAGGCAGACTTATCATCAACAAGCCGCTAGTGGTTTGGAATAAAATGAAGCTATCTCAATGAAATACCACACACCAAAGTAAGCTACTTGCATGAATTTAATCTACTTGGATACGAAAGGAAGAAGAAACCTTGCTAGCATTTCATGACAAGACGAATTTCACCATCAATGAAAAGATCTATTATCATAAAATGTATTACACAACAATCTCCTCAAAAGTTTTCAAAAGGGAAAACTTTCTCTCTTCTCCAAATTATGCAAAAATGCTCTACACTACTACACTATCTAGCTCTAAGGCTAATGCTCTCTCAATGTCTACTCTGATTCTGAATCCTAATGTCTTACAAATGAGGGGGACTCCCCCTTTTATAGCTAGCCAAGTCCCAAAGGACGGCTAGGGTTACAATCAATAGAGTGGCCGGAATCGTGCCACCTCAGCCCTAACCCTAAAAACTGCCAGAATAGGGAGTGGTACATTAAATGAATCAAAGATTCCCACTCACTCCCAAAATAGCAAATGTAATAAATGCTCAGTCTTCTAGAAGATCCTCGTCCAGTAGTGTGTTCCCATTAGCCTTCTCTCTGACTGCCAACTCAACAAATCTGCTAAGCACGGCCTCAACCTCCTCAACTGAAATAGATGGAACACAATCTAACTGAAACTCTAACTTTTGATAGCGAGTGCTGCGTGCCTCATTAAGGGCTGTAAGCGACCAGCGAGTCTGCGTGTTACGTATCAAAGTGGAAGTGTAGCGGTATTTTTCAAAAGATCATCATGCGAAGGTCACCAACATCTGCGAAGAAGGGAACCAGCAAACCTCTCAAATTATCAAAACTTATCTCCTCTGGATTCAGCCGCCTAGCAAAGATGGCCTCGAAGGTGTTCTGAACTCCATCTATAATATTGGCCATAGCCTTGTGAATCACGAAAAGGCTGAATCATACGTCTTTGCATCCGAAGAAATGCGCATACGTGATAGCCGAGAAGGAGATACCACCTAAATCATATCCGGTCGATGCGGCAGATGACACCTCCATCAATCGACAAGCTGCAATGGCACATGCCTCAACACCTCAAGACGCTGGATCACCTTACTCTGATAGATAGAGGCATCGCCCCAAGCATGATCCACAGCATCCATCCGTGCCAAAATAGTAGAGGCCTGCTGAAAGGCAGAAGCAAGGTCCTCCATAAATTTCTCTGTCTCAGCACGAACCCCGGTGACCCATTTGTCTGCCTCCTGTGCCATCCTCCCCAATTCTACTAAGCCGTTGATCGA
>VDFB02335293.1:0-17227 GCA_007258455.2 Sequoia sempervirens
AAAACATAACAGTTTCATCACACATGAAAAGAGCTGAAACAAACCTGATGCTTGAGATTTTATAAAGGAGGATATTAGTGTAGGGAGAAAATATTATCTCATAATCAGTTAACCTAGTACAAAGCTTGAATTTGTCAATTATTCTCCCATAACGTGCAAAACCTTACACAAGGCCATAACACAGGGTTAAACAATGAATTTCACATTTAACACAATAAAATTCCTCCTTAATATGAAGCTGTATACACATTTTGAATAATGAAATTGTTTATAGCATAACAAAATCATCACTCATATAGGTTTGCACACTATGCATAACTGACTAAAAATTTACTGTAGTGAAACACATACAATAATTTTTTTATCTAAAAAGAGCTTTCAGAAAAGTCTTCTAAGAAGATCTCTTTACTGTTGGGATTATTATAGTATACCTACAGGCTAGTATAGTATAGTATTAAATAGGAAAACTTTACAAATGTTAGTAGTGTAACTGTAAATAAACAGTTTGTTTTAGTTTGTAACTAATTAACTGTGGGATTAGTTTCCCATATGGGAGTGGCTTGGGTAGTTAATGGGAGGTGACTTTAGAAGCTAATGTAATTAATTGTATTGATCATCTTGTAGAAATCAATATCATGTAACATTTTGCTTACAATATCTGCAATAATGGTGTAAATTGATTTTTCTATGTTTGCTCTACCAATTTCAACATGGTATCAGAGCATATTTATCTTGGCTCTGTGAATGGTTGACGGATCCTTGGTGATGACAACTGCCATTGGAGGAGGACACAAATATAAGGAAGATCTTTGCTCTAAAGTGGAACACAATCAGGTTGATAGTATTACTACTGTATTAGCAATTGAGCAGTAGTTTTGAAGATTTGTTGAGAAAGAGATTTAGCACATTCAATTCTTCTTGTGAAAATTCATGTTACTCCTTTCAAATTTTGTAGTATCATATCTTGGAATTTGATTGTTCTCAAAGTTTGGAATCGTGGGTTTGAGGCTTTAGTGGTACAGTTTGAAATCATTGTCAATTGTATGATGTAAGGTTGATTGACTGTGGGGAGCCATAATATTATGAAAGCTGTTCAAGGGAAGAAATGTTTGCCGCTGTTGTTCAAGGGAAGAAATGTTTGCCGCTGTTGTTTTTGCTGGTAATTCAAAGGCAACATAGTGCACCCTTTAGTGGGGCCGTTGCACCCCAATTGTTCACCTTCACCATTCACTCTCAGAAAGAAGGCAATTCATCTACAGTGGCTAGGGGAACATAAATGCAGAAAGTTTAAATGGTCACTTTCAAATTAAACGTGCATATCATTTGATGCCTCAGAAGCATCATCGTCCAACAATAAAACATCAGACTTGGCTTTCATTATTGTATCTTGTCAATTGTAAGGCTATCATGAAAAGAGATAAAGCAAATTAAGGCTGTTAACTTTGCTTACATGTGGACCTGGTAGAAGAGTATCCACCTGTGTCTCTATTGAAAATTAATTTGAAGGAGGCCCATTTCTTTCTTGGAAGTTGTGAGTTGAATTCTACTATCCATTCTTTCTACAAGAACACTAGTAATTCATAGCTTGGTTCACCACTTGAGGAGGCTCTGTCGGTTTTGAATCTTATATCTCCTCCCGATGAGCTAGTGCTCAAGATAAAGTATGTAATGGTGTGTTAGAGAATGCATACAAAGCATTGCATAGTGTACGTAGTATGGATAGGAATATAAAGGTACATATGGCCTTTGATGAGTGGAGATTTATGTTGTTATCTTTTGTTTATTTTACTACAGCTCTCAAAATCACTTTAAAACAAAGTTTGTTAGGTAATGAGTTTAAGGTGATAGCTAGTTTGATTAGTGAGAGGCCTTCCTTGGAATTTAGAGGTATGGTTTGAACTTTGAACCTCTTAGATCATTTTATTTAGCACCATAAAAATTACACTTAAATGCAGTGTGAAAACTTTGTAGAAGGGTGCATTATTTGTTGAAACTGACACCCATAGTTTTCTGCATCTAAACATGGTTGCATATAGTGCTTCTTGTACTCTTTACATATAACATTAGGTGGATAGAGTATAATAGGGTCAAAGAGGAGTCTGGAAGATACAGGAGGTTGGAAGGAATCTTTTCTGTCTTGAGCTAGCTTCTTGCTCAAAGATAGTACATTGCATGAGAGACACCGAATTTTCATTTGTCTCCCTTCTTTTAGCAAGGCTGGGGGGAACTTGGCAGTTTCTGATTTATTCTTGTGGATAAGAGTCTTCTTGATCCACTAGAAGTGTGATGTATCTATGGATAGTTGAGTATGTCTCAATCCATGGATAGTTGAATATGTCTCGATCCATAGACTTGGATGTGTGTAACTATAGATGCAGAGAATTTCTCGGTTTGCAAGAGGACTGTTGCTACAAATAGTTGAGTATCTCTTGATTCTTAGCTAGAGTATTGCATTGTGGATAGAAAGTATAGCTGGAGTCAAATGCAGAGTGGTGTTCTTGTGGATAGTTGAGTATGTTTTGATTCTCAAGAGGAGTGGTTTACTTGTGAATAGTTGAGTATGTTACAATTCACATGTATTGTTGGATAGTTAGGACATCCACTGATATGTTTAGTTTGGTGTGTTCTAGGGGAGTTGTATGTATGTCTTAGTACATCAAATTTCCATATGGGTTGCTGTGTTTAGTTCATGCAATGTTCCTTTGTTCAGATTGATGTGATAAGGAGGGAATGTTGAAATTATATTATTATTATATTACATCTATAGGTTAGTGTATAGTATTAAATAAGCATTAAAAATGTTAGTAGTGTTAATAAATAGTTTGTATTAGTTTGTAATTAATAAAGTGTGGGAATAGTTTCCTATATTTTAGTTGCCCAACTAATTGTAGGGTAGTTAATAGGAGGATGCTTTATAAGCTAATCTAATTTATTGTATTTATCATCTTGGAGAAATTTGTTTGTATTATCTGCAATAATGGTGTAATCTTATTTCTGTGTGTTTGTGTTGGGACAAAGCTGAGAAGGTTGGCTTAAAGATTACGACTACAATTTTGATTTGTAAATTCAGTTTGTACCTATGTCAATCCGGGGTGTAAAACTTATGAAAGGCGTCACAGCCATATGCCTAATGGGCTGAAAACAAGTCAAGCAAGATGGAATGCACCTAGAAATTACAGAAATTATCTAGATGAAAATCTAGTTCACTAACTTTGTTCTGCTTTTGCGACAAGAACTGCTATAGGAACATCAGTAATCTGTGACAGGAACAACAGTTTGTGATAATTCCAAGATGCAAATCTACAACTTAAAATCATTCCAATCTAAAAATTACAGCATGATAGAATACTGAACAGATGATTTAGCAGATAATCCCATAGTTCATGATCAAATCACATATAGTAAACACAGGACTATACTTGCTATTAATGTAGAAATAACTGAATCCAATCAATAACAGAAATGAAAAACACAATATGAAATAAATTGCGATAGAAACACACACATTACCAAAGCAACATAAATCATAGAAATCACTGGCATTCCAAGAAGTGGGCCCTGCCTCCTCAGTCCGCCAAGTGATGAAACAAGAAATGCTTTCCTACGCTGGTCTAAATCATACGAGTGTTTTGATTGATTTGTCAAAAATGTGATACACAGTCTGCTTAGCTTATAGCTCATTTTACTTTGCTTATATATACTGAGTTTATAACTAATAAGTCCAACAAAAGATTAAGTAGTTTGTTTTGGCCTGCGGCCAACAAACTACAATGTGCGATTAACATAAAACCTTGGCCACTGGCCACAAATCTAAAACGATATGCTAAATATATTTCCTTGCTGCATAACAAAAAGATCTTCAGCAGTCTTCAACTCCACACACATCCTGCAATAGAAACTCCTGTTCACCCATTTCCAACCGATTGGATTAATATCCTCATAAATTGATAACTTAAGCGCATTTTATTCTCCAAAAATATACTAAATAACTTTTAAAACATATAAGCTAATAATGGCAAGATAAGGAATTAAGGTGGAAATTGAAGAGGCACATAATTTATTAGTAAAGTTTTCCAAGCACAACTTGGAAATTTGCACAACACTCAAAGAACCTAAAATTAAAATAATAAAAACAGCTTTCCTAATTTACTCATTCTACTCTCATGTCTGCTTTCCCTATTTTAGTGGAGATTTTGTATGCTTTTTTTCCACCTTTTCTTATTAAGTTACAATTTGCATGATCCAAGAATGAAATGTCTTTACATGCTTTTATGATGTATTAATTTTAAAAGTAATTTAATAAATATAATCATATGCAAACACTCATAATAGCAGAAGGGGACCCTTTTATGTCTTTGAGTATACCATTGCAATTTCAAAAAGCAATATAACAACTACTAGGAACAACTGTAACATGTGAATGCCATCATTTTGTCAACCAACGATGTGACCTCCGCACTGGAGATAATCATGGATAACTGCCTTGCAGTTCCAAATGGCAACCTATTTATTATCATTCCTTGCAGTTACAGCTTTGGAATGGACCTTTTGTAGCTCCCCAACCTGAAGTTGAGTGAGATCCTCATCCAAATGAGTCTTTTTAGAAAGGGAGAATAGTTTCTTCTTATCTTTCAAGACCTGTGGTTGCTGCTTAGCAAAAGGAAACAGAATTATCCATTTGAAGTCGGCCAAGTGTTGTCCAGAGTAACATCTTTTAAGTTTTAAGTTCTAATTCTAAATTATTATGCAGGAAGGCATGATCTGTCTGTATGGGATGGGTTTTCTAAGGCCCTTTACCTCAAGGTTATTTCCTTATCTTGCATTGCTCTTTACTCTCCAAACTTTGTTTGAATGCAAAGTTCAATAATTAGGGCGTGGGGATGTGGCTTTTCCTATGATCACCACAAGCCCATGCACTTCAACTTGTCTTTGGAGGGATTGTTGTTAGGATGTGCTTTTGCTCTTCACTTTCTCATGTTTAACGGTGATTTTTTTCTGCATATTTTTAATTTCTGACATTGCTTCTTGCAGGTGCTAAGTCTCATCTCTAAGAGTACTTGAGGCTGTTCAAGAGCAGCAATCTTTGCATCCTGCAACTGTTTTTTTTTTTAAAGTTGCAATCGCTGCTTGTTGTGTAACTAGTTCTGGGGCCACAACCATTGATCATGAAACTTGGCATGGATCTCTCTAAAGTAAACATTCAATTGAGGAGTCATTTATAATAGATATTCTACTGAAAATATGTTACTGCTATTTTAAGAGTCTATTGAGGGATTTCCATTTTCTCCATTATGCAGTCTAGTTTATTTTGCAGTTAGATGTTACAAGCATTGTACTTGAAAGTCCACAATCTTCTCTAAAATAGAGACTTGGTCAAGGAGTCTCTTATGATAGATATTGTATTGGAAATTTAATTTTCGTATTTTAAGTGACTTTATTTTGTGAAGCAGAAGAGGATGGATTTCACTTTCTCCACCATATAGTCCAATTTAGACGGTGTCTCAGATTTATCCATTAGGTCTAGACTTCTCAATCAAATCCACAGTCCCAATTCCGATAGTATAGAAATCCTTAAACCCCTGTTCACAAAATTCTTCTTGAAACACTGATTTCCTATAATTTACAGTTAGAAGTTGTTTTATGTCCAGAATAGTCTCACCAGGAACCCAAACCTTTTCAGAGAATGGAAACATCTGAAAAATACTGACAACCACCCAATCCAGAAATTTAAGATTCCAGCTTCAGATTGAGTGCATAAGCCACAAGCAATGATCTTTAACTTATTCTGAAGGGCTTGTTGGTAGGCCTTGCTTTGGTTCTCTAGGTTATCATGTTAAATAAGTATTTCTGTCTTCTGGTTTCTAATTTCTAACACTTTCTCTTGCAAGTGCTGAATCCTAACTGCTGGGGGGTACTGGAAGCTGATTAAGAGCTACAATCTTTGCCTGCTGTAACTGTTTTTTAATAATTTGCAATAGATTATGTTTGTCAAACTGATTTTTGAGTTACAAACATTGATCACCAAACTTGGTATGCATCTTTTCTATATAAGACTTAGTTGAGAAGTCCCTTACAATAGATATTGTGCTGGAATTTCATTGTTGCTTTTTTCAGAGTTCTTGTCTGAAGTAAAAGAGGAGGGGTTTCCATTTTCTCCAGTATGCAGATCAGTTTATATGCAAGAGCTATATCAGCTTTCCCCATTAGATCCAGACTCCTCGATCAAATCCAAAGATCTGATTAGGAAAACATAGGTATCCTTAAATCTTGCCCAGAAGATTCTACTTGGATGGCTAATTGTCGGTGATTTGCAGGTAGAAGCTGTAGGAATGTCCAGAGCAATCTAACCAGCAACCTGAGTGTTTTCAGAGAGCGAATAATTCAAAATAATGATAGCAATTTAATCCAGAAATTTCAGATTGTAGCTCAGGATATTGCAACCCTGAAATAAGCTGGACCTGGGAACAAAGAAAACCCAGAAAATGCAGACAGAAACTTCAAATTGGCTGCTGTCTTTCAAGGTTTATGTGAAATTCTAGAAATTGTGGGGCAAACCAGATAGGTAGTGTAGAACAAAAATGGTTTTCTAGGAGGACAGACAGTTCTTTCCTCTACTATCTTATTAATGTTATGACTCCAAGGATCTCTTCAAGGTTAAAGAAATCACTATTAAGTTTCCTTTTGCAAGTCAATCTGGACAGCATTTGCCACATTTTTACACTAAAAAATTAAAAATGGACCTGTATCCTCTCTGAGTTCTTGATGCAAGTTCTTCCAAGGTCTATACCACTTTAAAAGATGACCTTTTGAAAACATGTGGTCAAATACAAGCTTATTATTGACTCAATTTTACAATTCTCTGTTAAAATCCAATGGGTTTACATTGAGCATGTCTTGTTTAGGATAATGTCCAAGTCCTATATTTACGTTCATCCTACAGTTCTTGTCATTATTGTTCTTTACTTTGGTTGTAGCTTTGGCCTGTAGAATATGGGGTAATCCTTGATTGAGGGGACTGGGGCTAAAGTGGGTGCAAATCTTAAATGTCTGGACCTTGTGTCAAAATTGGCTGGTCCTTGAGGGCTTGAATTCTAGAAAAATATAGAATAATCAGATCCTAATTTAGATGCTTAAGTGGCAATTATGTTGACCCTAATCATGTGCATACTGGACAATTGGTTGCTCATCTACTATTTAAATACCAGACAGATCTAGCCCAGGTGAGATTTTGATTTAGTTTTTCCCCAACTGATCTTGTTAGAGATACCTTGGATTAGTTGCCATGCTATCGAAGACAAGAAGTTTATCAATAACATAGTAGAATTAACAAAAAATGAAAATGTAAAGGATTCAAGGGTATCAGAGATACCTCAACTACACAGACCAATCTAAAATTTGTGATCTTCCATGTTACAAATATATTGAGTACCTAAGACCAAAATGATTATGTGCCATTGAAAGGTATTTTAAGATTCCCTAATCACAGCACTCTTATCACTTGTCACTATGATTACCCAACGTGGTTCCTGCTACAAACTTAACCTAACAGTGATTATACATCCTGCCAAGGTTCTCCTATCCATAGCTCTGACTTGGGCGTGAAATTGCATCTGAAGTAGCCTTATTCAACTTTGTCATTTTGGTTACCATTATAGTTTTGTTTGCTTTGGTTTTCTACTTCCATCTGTTCTATTCTGTGTTTCCTTACTCATCTTTTCATTTCTTCCTGATGTCTATGATGAAGAGATAAGAGATCCACACTACTGGATGTGGGTTCTTATAGAGTACATCTTAGGATTCAAATCCTTACCATATGATTTGTTTTAGTCTGTTTAGGGGCTGCCAATTACTTACATGAGTTTGTAGATAGCCGTTTCTTCCATCTTTTAGAAAGGTACACTATGGAAAGAGGATGGTTTTAGGTTTAATTTTTTACAGTACTTGAGATACACTTCTGTAAAATGTGTAAATACTAAACATTTAATGCACCACAACTCACATACCAAAGGATTTGGTTTTTTTCATGGTAGCTATAGGTTATGAGTTATATAATTATGAATCTCTGCATCCAAATAATCCATTAGAAAGGGTTAAAAATCATCTACTGCAAGTTAAAGCACAAATCTGATTAATGCCAGGATCTTTTATATGCCAGTCTGCAGGGATTAGTAACTCTGAGGAAATTGGAAGTGAATCATGTTTGTGTGTAGTCACATTTTCTATTTGTACCTTGATTGATCCTTTTCTTTATTCCTAGGTTCAAAGTTTCGCCTAGAATCTTCAATGTCTTAGACATGGGGTCCTTTTGGATTCTACATATGCATAAGCTTTGAGGGTGCTTTGGACTCCAAATGTTCTGTATGCTGTAATCTTTTATCCATGAATTGTATATGATAGAAGGAAGAATATGGTAAGTTTTGAGAAAAGCAAGGATAGCAGGGTGAAAAATATATGGCATCTGGTTTTCATGGATATCGATTAAGCTGGTTGTTTTCGTGATGATCTTGGCATTCACGTTTCAGTGTTGAAAACTGACAACTTTACCACATTTTATTTTTGCAGATAGCTTCACCTGATGAATCATTAGCCTGTAAATTGAGCAACTCATAAGAAGTCAAAGTGCAGAAAAAATGGGAGACATTAGAGAGCACAATCAGATGGGTTCATCGGAAAATATGGATGATGATAGTGGACTTGAGCTCAGCTTGGGTCTCTCTTGTGGAGGGTTTGGCTCTAAAACAAAGGTTAAAGATGCTTTGAAGGAGATCTATTCAGAACAGGGAGCTGGTGACCAAGTAAAAAGTGGAAGAATTAGTGGAGATACATTTGTAAAAGTTGACCTTTGTGGAAGTACTGCCAAAGAGGATAATGAGGTTAAGCAATCAAATGAGCCAGTCCCTCCAGCACAACAGAGTTTTTGGATGAACCTTGGAAAGGCTGCCTCAAAGGAAACTGAGAATTCAACAGAAACACATGTGAATCAAGTGCAGTTTCCAGGTTTTAGAGAGCAGTGGCTCACAGGGGAACCTTGTATACAGGGACAAGAAATGTCTGCAGACACAGAGAAAGCAAAAAGAGATAAGCAACATAGAATGACAATATAACCACAGAAACCTCGACCAGAGAGAATCACAACAAAAATACCATTTTAATGGCTATACTACAAACAAAGCTCCATCCGAACTAACAAAAAACTACACCAACCCCCCACAAACCAAAAAACCACAACCCATAGCCCGACTTACTAAAAAACCATTAGATTTTGCAAAATCCTTGAAGTCCTTTATCCATTCAACACCATCAGCCGCCATCAACCCAAAAAAATTCTTAAGAAACTCTACAACCACCACCACAATCATCTGATGCCTCATGAGGCCCAACCCACGCAAATCCAGGAGAAATGGAAAAATCTTCACAGTCTCCTCCAAGTGGAGCCGCTCCAAATCGCAGGGTCTCAAGCAACCCTTGCCTTTGATCACCACACTAAGAACCTCGTCCACTCCTTCCACCAAATCCTCCCTAAAATTTTTAACTAGTAGCCCCTTCGCTTCTACCTTGGGAACTTTGTTGTCCAGGAGAGATGTTAGGAAACGAGAAGAAATGTGCAAATTATCCCTCCCATACTCCTTGCTTTCCAAATGGTCAAAACTCAAAATCATCTTCACAGCTACAACAACCAAAGGATCATAATTAAGCAGAATACGCTTCAATCTTTGGTCAATAATCTCCCTGAAGGAAGTTTGCCTCTCCTTTGACTGCAACGAAATCAGTGTATTTGCTCCAAATCTTGTGAGGCCCTCCACCGAAACCTCAATTACAAAATTTGAGCACTTCGCCATCAACGACGCTGCTCTATCCACACCCAACAAGAAGGAAAGAGGAAGGTCACATACTCCACTCACACTTGCAAAGAAAACTTAACCAAAAAATTATACAAGCCAACAATAAATAAAAAACACCAATCACAAGGCCACCGCCATCCTACGCAAATGGTATGCCATCCAGGGTGCAAGATGTCCTTTCCATGAGGAGTAGATCCTTCAGGCAGTATATGCACTCATCATTATACATTGAATAGGGTGTCGTAGATGTCCTCAACTATCCTCTGTATGCCTTGCGAAAAGACTTACTTCAACCATTATGATTTCCAGCTCAAACTTTCCTTACCCCAACGACCCTGCCACCATGGCATCAAATGCCACCCCCCTCTGCCAGCTTGGAGGGGTGCCCGCCCTTCCACCCACAGTGCTTTTAGTAGTTGTTAGTATTAACTTATTACTAGATTTTACACAATAAAAATAATGTTTAAATTACCTTCAATATAAAAAAATCACCATTATATAATTAAAAATGATATGATGAGCAACAAATTTAATACTTCATATAAACATTATATTTATATTAAACATTATATTTATGACCGACATTCAAACATTTAAATTATAACTACATTTTAAATATGCAAGCGTCCATTTATAAAAATAATGAACATACTATTTTTGTTTTTATTTTTATTTTTTTGCTTGTCCCTCAACGGTAATGAGTGTTGTTGGAAATTTATATATTAATGCGGTGCTCAATTAATTCTGCAACACATTTTATTAATCTATTTTTTTTTAATCAATACTGTTGTTATTGTTAATATATATTATTGACATAGAAGGAATAAATTTAACAACAACCTTACTGTTATTACTTATTACTTATATCATCAGTAGAAGATCTTTTATGCAGACTTCAAAACCTAATTTTTTAAAGGGCTTATATTATAAGTTTGTTTATATATTACATTTTTTTGGTATACTATGCATGTTTACTGTTAATAATAATATATGGTGGCATAGAGTGGAAAATTTATCACGCAAGGCAAGAGTTAAGGCACGATATCCATTTCCAGTGGTGTTTCAACTTATCGCTCATGTTCAAATTGCATTAAAAAAGAAGAAGAAAAGAATAACCATATTAATTGAAGAATAAGTGTGGGCTAGCTTTAAACCATAAATTGGATATTTAGGTATGGATAATTAATACGTAGATTTTTTTTTTGTAGCATTGGCAACCTCTACCTACAACCTATGTGCAGTTGCTCATATTCACCATGAAAGATATGTGTAAGTACTTTTGCTAGGATAATTAATAAAGGGGCAAAAAAATGTGTTTACTTCCTGCGGTAGATCTCTTTAGAATTCTAAATCTCATCCTCTGGTCAACCACTGCCAGCTTGGAGTAGGTTGTCGTACGAGCTAACAAAATGTATTTACTCTTGGCAATTAAGATGTGATAGGAGAACAATGTTGCAGAAGGTTTAAAATTTAATGCTTATTTGATCGCCCCTCAACTCCTATGTCTGGATGGGCCTGACATATATTGTATGAGATCTTTTTTTCTAACTTGGACAGAGGCAATTATGATGCTCGGATGATATTTTATTGTGTTGGCCCCCTAATCCAGATCACTAAGGTAGAGAGTTAACAATTAGGTGCACTGAAATTAAAGAAGAAGATAACTTAGGTGTTCACAAAATTAAATGAATTTGATTTCGATGGTCAAGCAAGTGTGTACTCCTTACATCGCCTCTAAAACTTCTAACTTTACAGGGGATTTACTTGGGTCAAAAGGGTTGACACAGATAGAACAAAGGCTCCATTCTAGGTGGAAACAAGGGATATAACCTAGGCTGGGAAGTACATGCATGGTAAAGTATTTCAGAGCCATACTCTATGGGGTGAATGCATTTAACGAACTAACTATAAACATAGTGAGTTAAATTTAATTTCCTGAGGAACATGTCATCATTTTCACCAACCATCATAAAATCATATGTATTTAGGTATCTCTTTCTTTTCCTCCCATTACTTCATGGCGTGAGGATATTTTCCCTTGTGTGACAAAATAAAACAAGGTCTCCTACCTATCATCTTGCCCAACTCATTCTCTCATTTTTATTTTTATTTTATTTTTACAGAGGCTTGATAATGGAATGAGATAGGGTTCTTGTTGAAGCACATGTTGAATGAATGTCTACTCCTTCTCTATGCTGATTACTATAGAGTTGGATGTGCCAAAAATAGAGGATGGTTGGCTATGAGTACAACTAATTTATCCCAAGCTTGAGTTGCTACTTGCATTATTCCCTTTCACCTCATAATTTTTACCTATGCCAAAATCATTATACCCATTATTGAGTGATATACCTACTGGTCAATTATGAGTATTATGTTGAATGAAGAAGTGATAAGAAAATTTACAATAATGCATACATGCACATGGGGAGCGCCTACTGGAATAGTGCAGTGTTTAATAAATTCTAAGGGATATTGGTTAATTCTTGTTGAATGCACCCGACAGTGTTTGCTAACATAACAATACAAATAATTTTCTTTTCTTTCCTTCTATATGTTTTCATTTTCATTTTGCATATAGCAATGAAATGTATCCTCTCCTTGGTGTAAATTTGGAACAAAGTATATTTTGCTTAAATACCCAACTTCCTGCAACGGGTGAGCAACAAATAGACCTCCAATCTTTTTGAGTCACTTTTGGAATAAAGTTTGCCAATATTTTTTACTAGAAAGGTATTTATAATATTTCATTTATAATAAACTAACAACTCTCTTTTGTTGCACTTATGTTTACTTCAGCCATGCATCATAAACAAGGACTACCTACATTCATCGTTATAAATATATATTTTGTTTTGGCATCATTAAACAAAAAATTGTTTAAATTTTTCAATTTACATTATATTTCTTTCAATATCAAATGTAAACACTTTTTGATTTCATACACTTCTCTTAATAAATGTATATAGAGTATTCCCTTATGCTATTTACCATAAGGTACATATTCTATATGTAGACCTTCCATACTTCACCTTACACATAGAATGACACAAGTTGTATTCCATTGAATAAGACTTATTCTTTTCATCCTTTCATCTTACAACAACATACTAATTTTCAGTATCACAAGCAATATTTACAAATACAAGAAAATACAGACAAAAAAAAGGCTTGCTCTCCACCCTATTGTAATGGTGTCATGGACCCTCGTGGGCTCTAGCCATACCCCCAAGCAAGGAATTGTTTTTGGTCCAAAATTATGAATGGAGCCTCTTCAAATTTTTTACAATGGATAAAATAACATAGCATACATTTTATGCATCTAGGTTCCCTACTCTCTATTTTCAACCATGATTCATACATGATGTCACTTTCTTATAACAAATAAACCAAGGGATATAATGGAAGTAATGAAACTTATCTCTTTTCTTTAGGTGATGGGGTTAAACTCTTTCCTCCTTCTTTCCTCTCCAATCCAAGCCATCTAGATCACTATCTCTCCCAAAAGGAGGGCTCCTCTCCTCTTCTCATCCTTTATACCATCTCTCCTAGAGTTCTCCAAGAGGAGAAGTGGGTAACACCCCACTCATCCTTCCTCTCCAAGATATATAGGAGTTTCAATTTACAAAATTTGAATGGGAAGGTGTGAAGTGTACCTCCCTCCATCAATGAGGGTCTTTCCTCATTAAAGAGGGAAACATGCACTTGGACAACCCCTCAATCTTTTCACCCCATCCTTTCCTCAAAATTCGTCACTCCCCATTAGGAGGACTTTTCAATAGCCAAATCATGTCCTTGGGGCCCTATTGCATGCCCACTTGACTCCTACCACTATGGTATAGACCCTAGAGGTTATATTTTTGCATCCCAACCAAGGAAATTGACCAATAACCCACTTTAAAGACCCATTTAAGAACCTATCCGAATTTCAACTTGGATAACGGTTTCTAAACTTTAACCCCCAACTTACATCTCACTTAACACACAATTAAATTCCCTTACAACCATAAATAAAATAGTTCTTTAATATCAACCCTCAAAACCATAGCCAATTAATATATTATTTCTTCATAAGCCCCCAAAAGGGTCAAATTCATATCCTCTTGGGGAAGTCTTACTAGTTTTCTCCTAATGGCTTTCCCTTATCATACTGACGCCATTGCTTTCCTACACATTACCAACATAGTCATAAGTAACAATTATATATCATATAAATTTGCTAGCTAAATATCCTAAGATTTAGTTTTACAACAATTCTATTTAAAATTTCAATTTATATTCCAAAAATTATAAGTGCATAACACCCTCTTGGTAGTGACAATAAAACATAATGTAGAAATGAAACACAAGATTATTTCCACACAATCACCCTATTTTTCATCTACATTATATCTGACCATCATATTTAGGAAAACATATAACAAATTAGGTTTCGTTTTAATCACATGTGAAGTAGGGTCTTACACTAACGTTGTACCCTCCAGCACAACCTTTATTGGAAACAAACAATCCATTATATGATAGTGTTCTTGATAATTTCTTCCAAAATCACTATTTGTATGATAATATCTTAGAGATAATGATTTTTCCTTTTGGTATCAACAATAATTTCCCATTTGGAAATTTTCCACTGGTTAGTAATCCACAATCTATTCAACATTTCATTACTTTGCATTAGTTATTACCACACACTTGTATATATAGTCCATTCTTAGTATCTGGGAATTTTGATCCATCCTCATCTACTTCCCAATTGCTTGTTGTAAATACTCCTATCCAGTCTCAAGCTATGGAAGTTTTACCTAGAAAAATTATTAATATAAACCCCAACCTAAGCTCCTCACAGCTAGAAGATCTCATTGCCATGTTGCGTTCCCATAAAGATGTATTTGCTTGGGATTACCAAGATATGAGAGGTATACACCCTGCTACTTGCACACATCACATATATAAAGGAAGGAAGTCGACTTGTAAGACAACCATAAAGAAGAGTGAACCATGTCCTACAAGAAATCTTTAAAGATGAACTACAAAAGTTACTCAATGTAGGATTCATCTATCCTGTCTTTGATAGCCAATGGGTGTCACCTCTTCTGGTAGTTCCCACAAAGAATGGGAAGTGTCAAATATGCATAGACCATAGAGCCCTTAATAAGGCTTCCAAGAAAGACCATTTTCCACTACCCTTTATTGATCAAGTCCTAGATATCATCGCTGGAAAGTGTTTTTCCTTCCTCGATGGATTCAGTGGTTACAATAAAATCCATATAGCCCCAGAGGATCAATACAAGACCACCTTTACTTTCCCATGGGGTACATTTGCTTATAATGTCTTACCTTTTGGGTTATATAATGCTCCTACTACTTTTCGGCGGGTCGTCTTTAGTATTTTTGCTAATTTGATTCATGATTGTATGGAAGTTTACATGGATGATTTTTGTAATGAAATAACTTGCACAATAGAAGAATATGATGGAAAATATGCTATAAATACTAAATAATAACAAGCCACTTCGAGGGGGAAAATCTCCAAATATCTCTAATGAGAACACAATTCACAATATGATCCTAAAATAAGACTCACAACCTTTTATATATATACCTATTTATGCCTGGGATACCACCTGAGCTGAATTAGATAACCCTATATAAGCCCTAGGCTGACCTAAACAACTAAATAACAATACAATAATGATAATATGACTTAATTAGGAGTTAAGATAGCCACAAGCTAACTATTCATAACCTGATGTACTCCAATACTAAGGGTGTAGCATGCCCCCCTCTTCAGATAAGCATTATCCTCAATGCTAGGAAATTTTGGATGCTTTTGAATGAACTCCTCATCCTCCCATGTGACATCTTCAATTGGTAAATTCTTCCATTGAATGAGATGAGATACTGAGTGAGTGTTCTAGTCCTTAGCTTCCTTGTGCGCCTTTGAAGAATACATTTTGGTTCCAATATGATTCTTCCTTCTTCATCAAGCTTTGGTAATATTGTATGTGTAGGGATATTATTCCCAATTACCTTCTTCAAACAAGAAACATGAAAAACTAGATGTATATTTGTTGTTGATGGCAATTCAAGCTTGTAGGCAACACTACCTATCTTCTGCATGATTTGATATGGGCCATAATATTTTGGGGAAAACTTGTTATTCTTTGATTGTTACTTCAGTGACAATTGCTTGTAAGGCTACAATCTCAAGAAAACCCAATCCCCAACCTCAAAAATTCTTTCACTATGGTGTTGGTTTGCCTGTTGCTTCATTCCATTTTGTGCCATGGATAGATTCTCTTTAAGTCCTGAAAGTACTTGAAGAATCTTGTGGTCCTCCATCATGTGAACTCTTGGTGACACCTTCAATGATGATGTGATGGAAGGAGGATGATATCCATACAATGCCATAAATGAAGACATTTTTGATGAACTGTGGAAGGAAGTGTTATACCACCATTCTGCTAGTGATAGCTAATCTACCCATTGAGATTGTTTATCTGAAGTGAAACAACGTAGATATCCTTCCAAACACTTATTAACCACCTCTATTTTCCCATCAGATTGAGGATGTTGAATTAGCAGATTCATTCCAATGAAATATGTTGGGGGTTTAGCTCCCTAGATCTAATTGTATGGCATGATCATGACCCTCTTAGGAGGAAGTCCTTTAGGCATATCTCCAAAAACCACTAAGTGATGCTCAATTATTGCTTGTAAATCTGGATGGGTAGGACCATTAGATTGAGAGACTTCTAATGAACATAATTGGGGACAAATCCATCAACTCCTTTCTTGAGCAACTTCTACATTTGATGAGAGCTAACTATTTGTGGGGACTTTGCCTTTCAACCCTCTTAGCTCTATTGTCTTTCCTTCTGATTGGAACCTCATAAACAATTCTTGGAAGTTCATCTCAATTTTTCCCAAGGTAGTAAGCCATTGTACTCCCAAAACAATATATGTTGCACCCATAGAGGTAGCATACATTGGGCTATCAAGGCGATAATATCTCATGGATAATTTAATGCTATGACACTTTTCAGAACAACTGATGGTACCGCCATCAACAATCAAGACCTAAAATTATGGAGTTGGATATATAAAACAATTTATATGAGTAGCCAACTTTTTATTAATGAAATTGAGTACTGACTAAGTCGATCAACATGGTTACTTTCTGCTTCTTTAAGAATCCAACTACCTCAAGAGTTTGAGGGGCACTAAACCTAGAGAGTGCATGACAAGAAATGATTGGTTGGGAATCGTGTGATTCATCATCTAGATCCCTATCACCCTCTAATATTGGTTCCTCCTCCTCCCTCACATGGTCCTTCAATATAAAACAATTTTTTTTCACTACATCTATGCCCTCGACTATATTT